>CACSLK010034108.1:1668664-1681229 GCA_902706635.1 Striga hermonthica | reverse complement strand
ATGCTAACTGTATTATAGTCAATGTCATACCCAAACTGGGTCCCTACCTGTACTGCTTGTTCTGAAAATATAAGTGCTGACAGGAACGGCTGCCCGTTCAGACTGAAAAATATATATAAATAAACAAATACTAAGTGCTATGCTCAGATATAATCTGACAGACGTTATGATGCTCGATTCTAAACTGCTAACTTATCCGAATTAAATGGAACACTTTAAGGATCCGACATCATTTATACTAAGTCCGGAAATAACGTATATTGCTTAACTGGACTGAGACATTCGAGTTCAAAGTGGCAGCTGAAATAAGGTACTCGAAAATCAATTTGCACATTCATCTTCAAATTCTTATATCTTAAGCTATACTTATCAAATTACATGGTTCTTTCATGTATATCTTTAGCACAGGCACAAGAAATAAATATTTTCAACTTAATTTACGATGATAATCATAGCACACTCAAAATTTCATATAAACTGAACCTATGCTTCATGCATGAGAAGAGAACACCTTCACTTGTTTCAATCTTATGCACACTTAAAAACTAAAATCTATAGCTTATCTTAGTACATATAGAAACTCTATAATTCAGCTACATAACATGCTAAGAGTTGAGCTCTTACCTCCTCAAATAGCCAAACAAAAGAGCAAAGAAATGAGGTGTGCTTGGGGTAAAATAGCCTTGCTTTTTCCTTCGTATTTTTAGTCTCGGTTTCTTTCCTCTATGGCTAAGATAAGAAATAAATATAGAGACTTGTTTGGAGTAACATGAGGTACCATTACCAAATTCATACACTAACGTTTTTAATCACCCTAAGGACACATGTCCTTAATTTGAAGCTTAGGTGTAAAATTCTCCAAATTAGTCATGCTAGGAGTTATATTTAATTAGCTTAAATCATCAACTAAATGTCCCTTTCTCCACATGATAGGAATCTTTACAACTTGGTTGGAAATCTCATCACGTGGAATAAATAAAAATATTCACTTAGCCTTCACGGGAAATCAACTAACAAAGTGGTTAGTTAACCAATTTAATTTGACTAAGCGCATTGTACTCGGGCCGGACTTGTTCGGTTCCAGTCGCGGCTCGACTTCAACGATTTCTCGAGTATTCTTGTCCCCGATAAATCCTAGAATACTCGAGAATTCCATCAATTTAAAATAATTAATCCCGAACTTACAAATGCCCGTTTATAAAAATAAACGGATCCGAATTAATTTATAAAACTGACTCGGTTACATATATAAAGATTAACAGAATATATACTTTCGACTTAAAGTCGACTTAAAGATTTCGACTTAAGGACTTAATAACTGGCTCGGAACTCAAAACGAGCATTATTAATAAAAGGAAAATAGTTCAACTCGGAACTAAGTATATCGCTTTTACTAATAACGGGACGGGACGTTACAATCTATCCTCCTTAAACTATTTCCGTCCTAGGAAATACAAAATTGGACATATATACAGAATACAAGGAAATTATATACATCGAAACTCAAAGTCGCGAAAACGAGCTCTAATGTCTGCTTCACGCTCCCAAGTGGCATCGGATTCTCCGTGGCGATTCCATCTGATACATACGAGGGGGATATCTCGTCTCCGGAGCCGCCGAACCTGACGGTCCAAAACTGCTATCGGACGCTCCTCGTACGATAAGTCTGGCTGAAGCTGAATCTCAGTATGCTGAAGAACATGATCTGGATCGCACACGTATTTTCGTAACATGGACACATGAAAGACATTATGAACGTTGGACAATTCGGGAGGCAGGGCTAGATGATAGACTACTTCGCCCACTCGCTCGAGAACTTCGAACGGGCCGATAAAACGGGGGTGTAACGTCCCTCTCTTCCCGAATCGAATGATCCCTCGGAATGGACGAACTTTCGAAAAGGCTCATTCTCTGACCTCGAACTGGATGTTTCGTCTGTGCTTGTCGGCCGACGACTTCTGTCGACTCTGCGCTGTCTAAAGTCTCTATCTGATCAACTTAACCTGTTCAACTGTCTCCTTGATCATCTTTGGACCGAGTACCTGACGTTCGCCAACATTGTCCCAATAAAGGGGCGAGCAGCATTTACGCCCGTAAAGTGCCTCGAAAGGAGCCATCTGGATCGACGCCTGATAACTGTTGTTATAGGCGAACTCAACTAACAGTAAAATCGACTCCCACTTAGCACCACTGTCTAGAACCAACGCTCGGAGCATATCCTCGAGCGTCTGAATAGTCTTCTTTGATTGACCGTCTGTCTTTGGATGGTAAGCCGAACTGAACTGTAACTGCGTGCCCATCGCCTCGTGTAAACTCTCCCAGAACCTACTGGTGAATCTGGGATCTCTGTCTGACACAATATGAACGGGCACTCCGTGGAGTCGAATGATCCCACGAGTATAAATCTCGGCCAACTTCTCCATTGACATGGTCATCGATACAGATAGGAAATGGGCGACTTTCGTCAATCTGTCCACTACTACCCAAATCGCGTCGTGATGCTCGGACGACCTGGGCAGCCCTGTAAAGAAATCCATCGTGACTTCCTCCCACTTCCACTTTGGAGTTTCGAGTGGTTGCAGAAGGCCTATCGGACTCTTGTGCTCGGCCTTGACTTGCTGACAGACTAAACACTTCTTCACGAAACTGGCAACATCTTTCTTCATTCCCCGCCACCAGAATGACCTTTTCAGGTCGTGGTATATCTTGGTGCTACTGGGGTGAGCTAAATAAGGCGCCGTATGTGCCTCCCTCAAGATCTCCTTCTGCAAAGCCTCGACTTTCGGCACTACGATCCTGCCTCTGAACTCCAAGGCGCCATCTGCGCCTCGGGAAAAACCCTCGACTCCTCTGGCGTGAACATTGGCCTCAATAGCACGAATAAACTGATCAGAAGCCTGCTCCCGCCGGATTCTATCCCTCAACGTGGACTGAATCTGCATCGAGCTAACACTCCTCGTAATCTCTGCAGGAAGTGGCTCGACGACCTGAATCTGCATCCAGGCAAAGTCTCAAACTAGATGGCGCTGCTGAGTAATAGAACAAGATAATTCACCCTTTACCTTTCTGCTCAGGGCATCAACTACAACATTCGCCTTCCCCGGATGATACTGAATCGCGTAGTCGTAATCTTTAACAAGCTCTAACCAAAGTCGCTGATGCATGTTGAGCTCTTTCTGCATGAAAATGTACTGCAGACTCTTGTGATCGGTATAAATCTCGCACCAACCACCATATAGATAATGCCGCCATATTTTAAGTGCATGTACCACTGCAGCTAACTCCAAGTCGTGCGTAGGATAGTTCTGCTCGTGAGGCTTCAACTGAAGTGAAGCATACGCTACAACCTGGCTGTCCTGCATAAGTACAAACCCCAAAACCCTGTCCCGAAGCATCACTATAGATGGTGAAACTCCGAGAAGGATCCAGAATAGTCAACACCGGTGCCGTCGTAAGCTTTTTTTTCCGCTCCTGAGAGCTCGATTCACAACGGCCTGTCCATTCGAACTTCACAGACTTCCTCGTCAACTAGGACAAAGGGAGGGCAATCTTCGAAAATTCCTCAATAAATCTGCGATAATAACCTGCAAGGCCGAGGAAACTACGAACCTCGGACGGATTCTTTGGTGCTGACCAGTTCTGAACTGCGGAAATCTTAGAGGGATCAACCTCAATACCTGCCTAAGTAATAATGTGTCCAAGAAAAGACACTCGCTGAAGCCAAAATTCGCATTTAGAGAATATAGCATATAACTTTTTATGTCTAAGGGTCTCAAGGACGGCCCTCAGATGCTCTTCATGCTCCTTCTGGCTTTTAGAATAAATAAGAATATCATCAATGAATACGATGACGAACTGATCGAGAAAAGGATGGAATACACGGTTCATCATGTCCATGAATACTGTCGGGGCATTACTGAAACCGAACGGCATAACCACGAACTCGAAATGACCGTATCTAGTATGAAACATTGTCTTGGCTATGTCTGACTCCTTGATCTTCAGCTGATGGTAGCCTGAACGCAAATCAATCTTGGAAAATACACAAGCGCCCCTCAACTGATCAAACTAGTCGTCAATTCTGGGAAGTGGATATTTATTCTTGATCGTCAACCTATTAAGATCCCGATAATCAATACACATACGCATAGAACCGTCCTTCTTCTTGACGAATAGAACGGGTGCTCCCCATGGTGAAACGCTCGGTCGAATAAAACCGAGATTCAGCAGCTCCTGAATTTGAGTCTTTAATTCCTGTAACTCCTTAGGTGCCATTCTGTATGGCGCCTTTGATACTGGTCCGACTCCCAGAATAAGATCAATAGAAAATTCTACCTGTCGGCTGGGTGGACCGCCAGGAAGCTGGTCTGGAAACACGTCCACGAACTCACGAACGACAGGGATGTCGTGAGGTGTCCGTGCTTTTGGTTCGTCTCCGACGAGACTCACTAGGTATCCCTGGCAATCACCTCGTCGTAGAATCTTTCTGGCTTTTGACATAGAAATGATATGGGGCAGCGTACGAGTCCTGGAACCGAAATAAGTGATCTGGTCGTCTCCTAGAAGATAAAGAGTAAACTCCCGGTCGTGACAACGGATATCTGCATGAAAACGTGTTAACCAATCCATACCAAGAATGAGGTCAAAATCCCTTATCTCGATAATATAAGCATCAGCCTTCATAATTCGGCCGTCGACACAAAGACTAAGATTCTCGACCTTAGAGCTCGTCACTATCTTCCTTCCCGAGGCTAAACTCACCTCAAAAGGGTCAACAGTGCTAATGGGTCGAACTCCAATGGCATCTAGACATCGAGTTGATATGAAGGATGTGTCGCCCCAGTGTCAAATAAAACGAAAATAGGTACATCATTAAAAATAATCATCCCAGACATAGTACCTGGGTTCTGATCTTCTTCGGTCTGGCCCACAGCATATAACATGAGCCTGTTGTCCCGCTTGCCTCTGCTGCTGCGGCCGTCTCAGAGGCTGCTGTATGGGCTGTAGTTGTGGCTGTTGTTGTGGTTCTTGCTGCCGTAATCTATCTGGGCAGAACTGGATGATATGTCCGGGCCTTCGACAGTGATAGCAAATGTTCTGACTGGCAAGACACTCTCCACGGTGCCGAAAACTGGAATATGCCGCTGCTGAGTGGCTGGACCCAGTCGTCTCGGCCTGTTCCTCCATTCATTCTGCTCGCCTCGAAACTTCCTCTTGTTCTTATTCTGCATTTGTTGATTAAGCACTGGTTGTGCTAGAGGCTGATTAGCTGGCTGAACAACTGGAGGAATGATAGGCTGACTCTGAACTCGTGCGGCTTCCCTTCGAAGACTGGCATCTATCTCTTGGGCACGTGTAACTGTATCAGCATGGGACAGAGCAACATGTCCAACTAAGTTGTGGCGGACATCTGGTCGGAGTCCGTCACGGAAGCGATTCGACCTCTTTTCCTCCGTATTTACCATGTAGGTAACGAAGAATCCAAGGCGAGTAAATTCACTCTCGTACTCATCGACTGTATGAGTCCCCTGCTCTAACGCCAAGAACTGGCGTTCCATCTCTGCCCGGTAGTAAGTTGGGTAGTACTTCTCTCGCAAGAGATCCTTGAATTGATCTCAAGTGAGATTCTCCTTCTCTCCAGGGCGCATGCCCCAATGAGCATTCCACCACAAACGAGCATCTCCTGTCATCTGAAATTGAGCACAGAGAATACGGTGACGGTCTAAGCAACCCATGACCTCGAAAATCATCTCAAGGCCCTGAATCCACTCATCTACAATTCGAGGATCTCCCTGTCCAGTAAACTTTTCGGGATTGTAGTTGCGAAACTCGGCAACTACAACCGACTGGTGCCTCTCATGGTGCTCTGGATCTCTACATGGACCCATCTGAATAGTTAACATAGAACTGGATCAGAAAGATCTTATAATAGCACAATAGAAAATGCTCTAAATTCTCCATAAGACACAAATTTCTTGACAAAGTCGCTAAAAATTAACTTGATAAAACTAGAGTTCGAACTAAAATTCTTGCTTCTGATAGGAGGATAGATCTAATGTCCCTCTAGAAATCTCTATTACTGATATGAGCATCTGAACTGCTTTCTAAAACCCGATATCTGACATCCTACTGAGCATAAACTTAAAAATTTGTTTATAAATAAAAATTTTAATCAGCACTTACCTAGTAGTCGGCGAGGCGTGAGCGTGGTGTGGTCGGGTTTTTCTAAAACTTTCTGATTCACTGTAGTATACAGATACACAAAAACGTGCTCTGGTACCAACTATAACAACCCACTTTCTTACTAGTATCAGAGTAAATTTTTCATAAATTCTTTTCTAAATACTTACCAAATTTACGAAATCATAACTCGGGATGCTACTGTGAAACTTATCTTTACTGAAAATCATATTTCTTTAAACTGGGTCTAACACTGGTTTAGACATAAAGAAAACCGAACATTAAACAAGCATGCAATACTGGACCCAAGTCACTCTAGTGCAGCGGGTAAAATCTAATAGACTGAAAATACTGGCATGCAAGTTTGAAACCGAAACGTCAGGGAAAGTAAATCTGTGGCAAAATATATATACAGACTGAAATGTATATAAAACCCACAAAACGACAACTAGCCCAATCCACGACCACAACCACCATGCTGAGCTCACACCTCCAGGCCGACCCTGTCACCTGAAAAAGAAAAAGTAGTGGGGCGTGAGCACGAAAAACCACCGTGCTCCGCAGAAACCCAGCCTAAAGTAAACAACAATAATAATAACCATATCATGATCTTCGGCATATATATAACTGAACTGAAACTGAAATCATACTAACTCCAGGACACTATGTCCGGTAACCATGTGCACACTCTGATGGCATATTAAGGCATCTGGCCTCCACCAGAACTTAGGATGGGCAATTAAGGCATCTGGCCTCCACCCTAAGCGGATAATATATATATATATATATATATATATATATACCTTAGACATGGTAACTGTATTATAGTCAATGTAATACCCAGGCTGGGTCCCCACCTGTACTGCTTATTCTGAAAATATAAGTGCTGACTGGAACGGTTGTCCGTTCAGACTGAAAAATATATATAAATAAACAAATACTAAGTGCTATGCTCAGATATAATCAAACAGACGTTATGATGCTCGACTCTAAACTGCTAACTTATCCGGATTAAATGGAACACTTTAAGGATCCGACATCATTTATACTAAGTTCGAAATAACGGATATTGCTTAACTGGACTGAGACATTCGAGTTCTAAGTGGCAGCTGAAACAAGGTACTCAAAAATCAATTTGCAAGTTCATCTTCAAATTCTTATATCTTAAGCTATACTTATCAAATTACATGGTTCTTTCATGTATATCTTTAGCACAGGCACAAAAAATAAATATATTCAACTTACTTTACGATGATAATCATAGCACACTCAAAATTTCATATAAACTGAACCTATGCTTCATGCATGAGAAGAGAACACCTTCACTTGTTGCAATCTTATGCACACTTAAAAACTAAAATCTATAGCTTATCTTAGTATATATAGAAACTCTATAATTCAGCTACATAACATGCTAAGAGTTAAGCTCTTACCTCCTCAAATAGCAAAACAAAAGAGCAAAGAAATGAGGTGTGCTTGCGGTAAAATAGCCTTGCTTTTTCCTTCATCTTTTTAGTCTCGGTTTCTTTCCTCTATGGCTAAGATAAGAAATAAATATAGAGACTTGTTTGGAGTAACATGAGGTACCATTCCCAAATTCATACGCTAATGTTTTTATAGGAAAATTCAGTGGATCACATGGGATATTTTTATTTTTAATCACCCTAAGGACAAATGTCCTTAATCTGAAGCTTAGGTGTAAAGTCCTCCAAATTAGTCATGCTAGGAGTTATATTTAATTAGCTTAATCATCAACTAAATGTCCCTTTCTCCACATGATAGGAATCTTTACAACTTGGTTGGAAATCTCATCACGTGGAATAAATAAACATATTCACTTAGCCTTCACGGGAAATCAACTAATAAAGTGGTTAGTTAACCAATTTAATTGGACTAAGCGCATTGTACTCGGGCCGAACTTGTTCGGTTCCAGTCGCGGCTCGACTTCAACGATTTCTCGAGTATTCTTGTCCCCGATAAATTCTAAAATACTCGAGAAATCTATCGATTTAAAATAATTAATCCCGAACTTACAAATGTCCATTTATAAAAATAAACGGATCCGGATTAATTTCTAAAACTGACTCGGTTACATATATAAAGATTAACCGAATATATACTTTCGACTTAAAGTTAACATAAAGATTTCGACTTAATAACTGGCTCGGAACTCAAAACGAGCATTATTAATAAAAGAAAAATAGTTCAACTCGGAACTAAATATATCGCTTTTACTAATAACGGGACAGGACGTTACAATTCGCATCGACTTAAAGATGTCATGAAACAAAACTCTAAATTTACGAGAATAGATAAGGACCAATAGAAAATTAAGACATTTAACTCCATCTGAAATCTCATTCTATGCAAGGAAAGAAAAGACAAACGAAGTTTCAAAATTACTGAAATGGAACAACCAAGAGGAGTCTCAAAACAAATTCAAACTTGTCTAACAAGATAAAGGGAATTAAACAAGGTCTGCCAAAAAAAATCAAAGGAAATGAAATTCTAACAAAAGGAGGAACAAATAAACATCTCATGCCCGTTATTTGACCAACTGCTCAGTCTTAGTTCAGCTCGCCTTCATTCTGGGTCAACAGGTATACTCATGCTCGCCTTCCTTCGCTGAAACCTCGGTTGGGCCAGCTGATGCTGCTACTTAATCTGTTGCTGCGGTGGCGGCTGTGGAAGCTGTTGATGGAGCTGCTGATAGGGCTGTTGCTGCTGGAATGGCTGCTGCCACCGGGGTTCGGGGCAGTCGCTAAGGAAATGCCCGAGACGCAGGAAGTTGAAGCAGACTTTCTTAGGGTAACAGCACTGCCCTGGATGGCGAAGACCACAGTTAGGCATCTCGGATTCTGGTCCTGGGCGGTAGGGCACTCCTCACGCCGGTCGTTTTCTTCACGTTTCTTCTGCGATTGTCTCGGTGGGGATCGGCCTTCCTCTTGCCCGAATTAGAGCCGGGCGTAACATCTGAGACTGGCTGAACCATTTGGGCCTGCTGATAGGATGGGATTGCCACCTTCTGGGCATTCTGGCAACCCTCTAACTCGATAGCTCGGCGGACCATCTCGAAGAAGGGCATAACTCCGTGGCCAGTCAGGGTATAGCAAAGATCGGGGTGAAGACCATCACGAAAACGAAAGGCCTTCTTCTGATCGGTATTTACAAGCATCGGGGCAAACGCGCACATATGGGTGAATTCGCGCTCGTAGACATCCACGGGACGGGGTCCCTATTTAAGCTCCCAGAAGTCCTTCATCATCTGGGCACGGTAAGCTTTGGGTAATACTTGTCCTTGACTATAGCAACAATCTGGTCCCAAGTCAAGGCATCCCTCTCAGCACGAAGACGAAGCCTCTAATAGTCGGTCCACCAAGTCTAGCATCTCCGGTCATCATGAACGAAGCACAACGGATTTTCACCTCATCAATGGTGAATAGCAGATCAAAGATACTCTCTAGCTGCGGAAGCCATTCAGCCATAGCTTCGAGGCCCCCAACCTCGGTGAACGCCGGTGGATGCATGTTATGGAAATCAAGCATAGACTGGGTAATGGGATCTCTACCCTAGGCGTGCTGCTGAGGAGGAAGTGGAGGCGGGGGAGGTGGTTGCTGCTGATACTGCTGGCTGCTGCGGGTTTGGCGAGCCATAATTATACATTGAAAACGAAATGAAAGATTTAGCACAACAATCAGAAAGTTCTAGAGTTCAACACTAGAGTTCTGAATTTAAAACATGGGTGGATAACTCCTAAACCCCGATTTCACATCAATAATCAATAATCAGGCATTTCATATAAACCTAAAATATTATTCGGGTACTCATACCTGAGCTGGAGCGACAAGACTAGAGCAAGTGGTCATAACACAATCTCAAGCATATATCCACATAATCAAATTTTCATAACTTAGACCAGTTTACAGAAACGCAGACTGGCTCTGATACCAAACTGTATCGCCCCACTTTTATTTAACAAAAATCAATGGCTTTTCAGAAAAATCAATTTATTTTTTTTTTTCAAACTCATTTCAAACATTTGAGGCGTTACTCATTTATTTCCAAAACATTATCATATATATCAAAATACTTAGTCATAGCAATGACATCAAAACATATTCTAACACCTTATCAAAGGATTCATCCCAAGTCACAGCTACCCAAATCGGGTTTCCAAAATTTCCAAAATAAAGACATCATAGTTTCAATGGGGCATCTCCCCAAACAATGTTTTAAAACATAATATCCAAAGTCTCATAAACAACCCAAGTCATAAATCAGTCTCAGATATAAGCGGAAGCAAAATCAAACAATGGTCTAATCATTTAGACATACCACCTCTCGCCTCGCCTTGCCGTGCCCGCAACCTGCTTAACCTGCATCCTTGAAGAGCAGGTAGGGGTGAGCACATTATGAATCCGTGGTACTCACCACTATGCACACAAATAACAAGTAATCAAAAGATAAAATAGGTATGGTCTCAGCATGTATACGAATCAATCAACTATCCCATCTCCTATCCAAAGTCATAAATAGTCTCATGTGCACACCTATATCAATAGACTACTGCTGATACACGTATCGAATGCCTTCGTTCAGGCCTTACAACGATGCCCAAACAGTAGGAGTATCCCCCCGAAGGCCCGGCTCTGCCATTGCACTTACAACGCGGTTCATAGCATCGACCGAGCTCCGCCCTGGTCTCATCCGCCAATCGAGCTCCGCCTGTTGGTGTTATATACTTAAGCTTTGATTTAGTGGATATTACACTGTTATTCCTTGATGAATGAGAATTATGTTTGGTTAAATAAGTTCCACGTTCTGTTGTTTTCCATGTAGATAAGTGGGTCGTCATCGGGCGTACCGAAGATCACTATATCAGTTACTTGTGAAACAAGAATCATTGGTTCACAACCTAGATGGAATTGAACAACCAATCGGAACGGTTGTAGTGTCAACCGTACGGTTTGTCTTGACCGATTAGTTGCACTAGTACATTTATGTATTGAACAGGATCCCAGAGAGGGATGTTCGTTTTATACTAATTGTTGTAAACGAACTAGGCCTCAGTTAATTATTGCGTGCTCTTAACCCGTAAGATATTAAATGGGCATGTGCACATAATTGTTGTTGCTTTGATTCTTTGGGTGAGATCCAAGCTGGGTCGACATACTTAATGAATTGGGTAATGACATTGTGTGTTCGATGTGCTATTAGGATATTTACGGTCACCATGTGCGTTAGTATGATGATGTCCCCGAAGTGAGTTCATGAAGGAATATTATGCTAAACCCTGCAGGTGGATTTATTCCGGCATAATATGAATGCTATGAGCGAGCGCTAGCTTCGGTAATATAATATATTAATTAATTCTTGATTATTAGTGATCGAATTAATTAATGGACATTATATCTTAAACATGGGGAGGTAAAATCGGATAATTATAATAAGGAGTCTCAAATGTAATTTGGGATAGGTGAGGGGAGTGCAATAATATTATTGTGGTGGACTTTAATATTATTAATATATTAATTGTGGGGTTGCTCCACAATATTAATATAATAGAAGCCTTTATCCTATTCTCCTTAGGGTCCCTACTGTAGCTCTATATATACAACATTAGGCTCATGGAAGAGAAGAACACAATCCCACAACCTTGGGAAACACGTCCAGCCCTCTCTCTCTCTCTTTCCAAGGAGTTCTTCTATTCCTTGTGTTCCACTGATACAAGATCTAGAAAGCTGTTTGAGAATACAGTAGAAGATCTTAAGGTATATAGAGATTCCAATCATACATCCAAACCGGAGACCAAAACCAGCAAGTGACCATACCACGACGACCAGGACAACGAGACGAAGAGATAGCCGTCGAGATCGCCGCCGTACGCGCCCACACGCGCCGCCGGGAGTTCGCTGCTGCTGGGGGTCACTCGCGCGCGTGAGAGCGCGTGGAAGGTTCGTTTTCTGATTGGTCAACGTCGTTGACTTCGCCGTGACGTCAGCTTTCCGGATTGGTCAAGTTTGTTCGATTCCGAGAAGATTTGATTAGCGGTAAAACTGTTCGGGCCAGCCAGATCTACATAAATTTTAAGCAGTAAGTTTTCTTCATCAAACCTTTAGATCCGCTGCGCATTGGTTTATGTTGAATGTTTGTCTGTGATTTGTGCATATCGAGATCCTCATGGGTTCCATCAATTGGTATCAGAGCTTTAGGTTAATCCGTTATGTACAAGATCTGGATTAAACTGCTTATATTGTGTATGTGTGCTCAAGCACAGCCATATATATTTGATTATATGCATAACTTGGTTTTGCAGGAAGTAGTTAATCCACTATTATGGCCACCCTTTTATGTGCTTGTGCTTAATTGATGGTTGGTTGTTTGG
>CACSLK010034108.1:1648830-1665989 GCA_902706635.1 Striga hermonthica | reverse complement strand
TCAACGCCGTTGACGTCGCCGTGACGTCAGCTTTTTGGATTTGTCAAGTTTGTTCGATTCCGATAATATTTGATTTGCGGTCAACTGTTCGGGCCAGCCAGATCTACATAAATTTTAAGCAGTAAGTTTTCTTCATCAAATCTTTAGATCTGCTGCGCATAGGTTTATGTTGAATGTTTGTCTTTGATTTGTGCATATCGAGATCCTCATGGGTTCCAACAATTCAGTCATGAGAATATTCAGGCCAGTCATGTCAAGATCGAGAATCGTCTGTCTAGTAAGACAAGACTTAATTATCATTTTCAGTATGTCAGCACCTCGAGTCTCAAATTCTGAAGAATCTGAGAAATCAGGGGAGATATTCATTCATGATGGACTTCTTCTTGAGGTTAAGTTTAACCTCGGAGGGAGTAAACAATTGCAGGTACCACAGGTTGACATACGCCGCGACGAAGAAGGGCCAATCGATAGCAACAGATCGTGCCAGGATGACAAACCGACACCTTCCATTCAAAGATGCCATGCTTGAGTCTCAATACACTGGGAGATTACAGAAAGTTAGTATTAAAAAGTACATTGAGGTTACTAGCTTGAGGTATAGATACGATCAAGATTACGTCAACGACGCAGGTGCAATGTTCACCAGGTGCTGTATGCAGGCGTGCCGCACTCACTTGATTAGGAGCAGGTGTGCCGCATTACAATGTGCCGCGAACGATGTGCCGCGTTGTCGAGCAGAAATTCATGAAAGGTAATGAACAATATAGCTAGTTATCCTCATTTGTGCATATGTGAATCTCTGGAATCTTCCATGTGTACCAACGACAGGAGTCTTCACCACCAGCATTCCGATTCGAGATCCGCCAGCAGCCAGGAGTTGATGACCAATACGTTTAAGAGTTTCGTTTTGAGATCATGTCTTATCAGTGGAACACTTTCTTTCAGAAAAGTGTCCATTCTCAGTCAGCAGTATTCTACAATTCACTTAATTGTGAATTGATGTATCTTCAGTTCAGATCAAGTCTCTTATTCAGTATTAAATTACTGGATTCTCAAGTCATGCAATTAGTAAGTATAAGCTTTAGGTTAAGCTTGTACATTCCAGTTTTAGTATTTTCAGGGACGGAAATATTTTAAGGGGGGTGGATTGTAACGCCCCGTATTTTATTAATAAAGGAAAATACTAGCTTTTAGTTTTAAGCTAGCCTTTATTAATAAATAATCATGTTCATGTTCAAGTTCAGATTAATCAGTCAGTTATATTCTATGCTTGACTATTAGTCGATAAGTTATTCGGTTTACTTATTTTAGTAATCGAATAAGTTTTCAGATTTAATTCCGATTCGTTTAATTAATTAACGAGTCTGGAATTAATTATTCAGTCAGCGATATTTCGTCATGTTAATCATGTTATTAGTTCCGATATTAATTTTCGGAATTAATTATGTTCAGTCGAGATTACCGAAAATTATTTTCGACGTACCGTTTACGTTCGGAATAATTTTGGTAATTAAGCATTATATTTAATTAAATAATTAAACATAAGGAAAGGGGTTAAGTAGCACTTAACCATTAAGTTAGTCATCAATTTAAGCTCAAAACCGTCCAAATAATTCTAATGCATGGAAAAGCCGTACTATATGTTCTCCTAAACCGTAGCTATATTCTTCATGATAAGGAAAATTTTCCTCAACCTTAAGTAATCACACGTGTCTTATGTGGAAGTTTAAGGGGGATTAGTCACCCTTTAAACCATCTAATTAATGGACAATTGGCAAGTAAAAAATAGAGCCACGTCCGTGCGGTGTCACTCCATCTCTCGGCCTTCTCTATATAAGTGGATGTAAAGTTGGGAAAATTTCCATTTTTCCATAAGTAATGTTCAGCCTATAATTGTACCAAGCGAGCTTAAATTTTAGCAAGCGAAGTGAGTATTTTACCATCATCTTCCTTAACCAAGTACTCCCTTTGGTTGATATTGATACTTATGAGCGTTTGGTTCGATAATTCCCATCCCTACATATCATACACTAGCCTCATCGTTCTGAAGTTCGAAAAGGAGTTCTTGGGGTACTGAAGGCACGACAATTAACAAAGCACCGCACGGCAAGTAGCATCGCACACGGCGCACACACACGCGAGGTCACGATCGATTGTGAATTTCGTCGAACGCTCAAGGAGGTATAGCTATTCTCAGCCTATTTTCATGTTAATGAGTTCATTTTAAGCTGAAGTGTTTGACTCATGTTCAAGAGGTTATAGCTATGCCGTGTTAAAGTTCGAATATGCCTAAATTAAATCGTGATCGAGTAACTTCTTGTTTTACCCGACAACTCACGAACCATTCATGTTTAAATAATAAGTTTACCTCATTTTATGTTCAGTCACTCGATGATGGTCGAGGAAAAATGTTGTTTTATGTGTTAAATGGCCCAAAGCCGTCGCCAGCGCTCGTCGCGCGTGGCCACGGGCAACACCAAGTCATGTCCAGTTACTTTCAGTTATGGTCACGTTCTTTCGTGCGATTTATGTCTTGATAGTTTCTATAATGATGTTTCATGTTGAATTGGTCTTGAGTTGCCGAGGAATAAGTTGAGTCGATCGGGTGACGGCCTATCGCCGTCGGCGACGCACAGCGCGATCGCCACGACCTATTTCAGTTCACCGTGCGAAGGTTATGTTTTTAAGTTATTTTGAGGAATACGTTCATGTTAAGTCAAAGTATGTTCAGTGAAGTCATAATGCTCGGGAGTTAGTGCCGAACGGCCAGCAAGGGTCGGCCTTAGGCCATGCTGTCCGCACCTAGCGGCAGCCACGCCCGGCAGTCACTCAGCACAGCGAGCAGTGCACGGGTGATTCAGGTAGTGCGCAGCAGGTACTGCGTGCGATCAGTACCCGCTGCGAGTAGACGTTGGCAGTGCGCCTGTGCACGCCAACGTCCCGCCAAGCGCACCAGCATGCGTAACGCACGCCAGCACGCGATGTTGCGCGACAGCGGGCCGCGTGGTACCAGTCGCGCTGTCCAGTGCCGATGCGCGTCCAGCGGCACGCCTTATGTACCCAGCACGCCCAGTCGTGCCTGGGACGACTTCCAGCGCCCACAGCAAGCCAGCAGCGCCCGTGCGCGCTGCGCGCAGCACGCGGCAGGCTGCTGGCCGAGCCGATGCCGACTGCCGGTTCAGTCGACCGGCAGTCCGGTCCAGACCGGTTCGGACTGGCTGGACCGGTTCAGTCCCATTTTTAAATCGGTTCGGTTCTTATGTTAAGGTTTCAGCCCGGTTCATGATTTCAATGGTATTTTCAGTTAAATTTGTGGGATTATTTCAGTTCAGTAAATTCATGTCCGATCAGTTCATGTCAGTTCAGTTCCGGTTATTCCGGTTAAGTCTAAATATCATGTCAGGTTCAATAGAGCATCTTAACGAAATTAATCAGTTAAGTTAACAGTCTGAGCATAGTCATTAGTAATTGTTTATATTATTTTCAGTTTGATCAGGCATCAGCACTACCGTTCAGTTTCAGCAGTTCAGGTGGGGACTCAGACTAAGTACTACATTGACTATAATTACGGTACCATGCTTGAGGTATGTATTTCATGTGAGGTATCCGCTCGGAATGGTCGTCGGTCCATTCTGGGTTCTAGTGGCCCTAGTCTGCCCACTAGAGTGTGCATATGGTGTCCGACATTAGTTTTTGCCGGTAGATGAGGTAACGGTCAGGGTCACGTTGCGTGACGATATCAGATTCATGTTCATGTTATTACCGGTTTCATGTTGAGGTTATGTATATACTGATATCATGATGTTGTTATTATTTTCAATGTTTACATTAGTATGAGTTTCCACGGAGCACAGTGCCATAGTGCTCATTTCCCATTGTTATCATGTTTTTCAGGTCAGGATGTCGGGCAGGGAGCGTGAGATGACGAAGGCTTCAGGACTTTCATGTTTTGATTGTATATAAAATATGACGATTTACGTTTCCGCTGATGATGACTTTTGACGAACTTATATTTTGACGGACTGTTGGAAAATTTTACACTTTCAGTGACAGTATAATTCTATTGAAAATTTAAAATAACGGTTTTTCAAATTAAGTCACGTTTTTACGGTAGCACCCCAAATCAGTTTTCGCAAAGTAAAAAGTTTTATTTTTTAATAACTTTGTGAAATTTTCGCACTCTGATTTTACGATAAGGTGGGGTGTTACAGGAAATTTATCAATAATTGACATAACCAAAAACTTTTCAAGAAACTTCATATCAGCATCAGCGAGGGAATGTTCCAAGTTGATCAATTGATGTGTCTGCTCAGATACAGACTTTCCTTCAGCCATCTGATATTTTAGGAACTTAGAAACAGAATACTTTTCGAGACTTTGCTCTTTAGTATTATATTTCTTGTCTAACTCATCCCACAATGACTTTGCATTGTATGAATCGGAACAATAAACATCAAAGAGCGTATTTGACAAAGCTAACAAAATAGCGCCTCGAACAATTTGATCTCTTTCGTTTCACTGAGCAATTTCAGTTGTATTGGATCATTATCAGTTGGTTTAGGTCTAGCCACCTGAATTATCGTCAAAAATCCTTTCATCATAAGCCAAATTTTCATTCGTTGTTGCCAACGTTTGAAAAATTGCCCCAAAAATTTTTTCAGTAAGCCGGATAAATCAGCTTATGAATTCAACATAGCATTAATCGACATGGTGCCAGAACCACTTGTCATAATGATAAATTGAGAAGAAAAAAATAGTAAAATAAATACGTATAACTCTTTTGAAAAATTCTCGTCTTAATCACAAAATTTGTTTCTTCAAGGTTGCTGGAAATATAAATTGTGAAAGGCAAATTAAGAACGAGTTTCCACACATAAACATATTAAGAATTTGAAAATAGAAACCACAAACATCAACCACAGGAACGTGAGATGAAACCAGATTTCTATTAGTAAATAAATAAGTTATTTATAGAATAATAACTTAACCTACAGTTCTATGTTATCGTAGAACACGAATGGCCGAATCACAGAAAATCTGTTTGCGTTGAAGAAACAGACGCCCCGATACTGTGCAACGAGTACTACGCCTTTTCTCTCAGGATAAGACGACTCAAAGTGTGAAGACTGCACTATCTAACACACTCACCTCGATCAGAAGCTCAGTCGCCAAGAACCCTTAATTATTCTTAGACTTGTAGAGGATGAAAGAGACTATGTATATATAAAGTGATCCTTTTCCTTTCTTCTCTTGGTGTGTCTTGTCTTAAGCTTGCATGCAATCTATTTATAGTGCTCATAAGACATGCTTTCATTCAATGAAGACAACTTTATTCAATGCCTTCATTAAGACAAAAGTAATGAAACTATGAGTTTCATTCACGCTTCTCAAAACCGAACACGGTTAAGATTTCCTCCCATTGATTTTGGACATTTCCACATGTAACATTAATATTACCCTTTACTTACAACATTAAACACACCATCTAATGATTCTCATACAATTCTCTTATCACATGGAACGTTAATTACAACAGCCACCTCCCGCTCGTCCACCAACTCCACCGGTGTCCTCACACTTCCCTCAGCCGCAGTGGAAAATCGAGCTTCAAGCTCGAACCTTGAGCCATTTATTGAACTTTCCTCCAGCCGGTGGATGTCTTTGGAGAGGGAACGAGCGCCTACGGCGCTGCGGCTGGGCGGAGATCGGTCACCGGTGGTGGTGTCGCGACTGAGAGCTGAAAACCAATTTGGGGAGGAGGACCAACTTTTGGAAATTGGATAAGGGTTAAGGACTCATTTGCAATTTTAAATCTTTCAATTAATCACAATTATGCCATTTGGGTCAATCTGTGAATTCCAAAGATTTTAATTATATTCCAATTTAGACCATGGATTAAATTTATAATTTATACAAAATATATAAAAACATATTATTTTGATATATTTTTTTATACAATATTTATCCATGGTGTATTTAAAAGCAAAATCTATTATAAAAAAATAAATAAACATATTAAAATACTAAATATATTTTTATAATATAAATAATAAATTTATTCAATTACTCAAGTTAATTCAATTAACCGGCAAAATAACCAAATTATTTGAGTGAGTGTAATTTATATTTGCACATAAAAAAAAAATCTTGCACTGTAAAATGAACAATATACCAAGCAAGATGTCACATTAGTGACTATCAAAATGCACGATAACGTCTAATTCAGTCTATGAACAATTATAATTTATAAAAAGTATATAAAAAGTATTGTTTTACTATATATATTAATTAAAATGATAGATAAATATGTTATATAAGAATAATATAAAATAATAAATAAAAAATGACATTGCAATAACAATTTTTTTATAATACAAATAATAAATTGTTTATACACTAAATCCAGTTTTCAAAAAACATATAATTTTAGGGATCATGTAGAGTATTGCACTTTATATATCAGCATGTTACACTTTATAAAACAACACGATGCACTTTATAAAACGTTACGTTGCATAATATCCACAAAAATATTACGCAATATAAATCTACAAAAATGGATCTACATAATACTTTAAATTCATCGCATTATATATCCACAAAAAAACACAAACATGATAACATACTAAATTTTTAGTATTGCACATTATATATCAATACGTTGCACATTATACATCAATACGGTGCACTCTATGACACAACACGTTGCACGTTTTGGTATAGTAATCCTGCTAATCGATCAAATGATATTAGTTGGTTCAATGTCAGATTTATTTTTTTTTAAATAAACAGAATAACCAAACATGCCAAACTATATGAAAAATATTACAGATTCTTTTATTTATATTTATATTATATATATATAATTAAAAAAAAAGTTCGTGAATTTTTAAATTTTTTAACGGGCATACACACACTATTGTGCATTTTATTCATCGTTGATGTGCAATATACCGAATAGTAATGTGCAATGCTTTGACCACCTTATCCATTATTATGTTTTTAATAATATATTATAAATATTTAACTAATTTATAAAATTATATTATAATTAAAGTTTTTTAAAATTACAATCTAGTGCTTAACCTTTATCTAATTTTCATATAATAACCCCAAATCAATTTCACTCCATGTTCCATTGCACGGCCCGAAATCATTATACTCAGCCAAAAAAAAAAAAGAAATTCGGCCGTCCCTCCCACTCCGTGCAGGTCGCCGTCGCCGGGTCAAGATCGAAGTTGTGTTTATAGGTTGTGGCCACGACCCTGAAGTTCTCGACGTCGACCGATTTGAGATTTGTTTCAAATCTGTGGAGACGGCGATGGTTAGTCGAAGACGGAGGAGATAATGATATGGTTGAATTGAGCGACAGTGGAGGCGTGGAGGACGACTGAGACGGTGCAGATGATGGAGGAACTGCCGCTGGTTTTGTGACTGTTTGACGGCGATGTCATTGGCCGATTGACGGCGAGGTTGGTGGCGGGATGACGGCGAGTCTGGGTCCCGACTGATGGTGCGGTTGAGTTGACAACGCGGTGGGGATGGTGGCGGCGGTGGCGGACGGCGGCGCATGGCGGACGGCGCTGCAACATGTGTGTGTGTGTGTGTGTGTTCAACGTCTGTGGGCTGTGAGTAGGTGTTTGTATGGGAGAGTAATAGAATGGGTTGAGGAGGGACCTACTGAATGAGTTGTAATGTTATGTAATGTCCATTTTACCTTTACTTAAAAGTCAAATGTATATAATTGACCTGAATCTTTACACTTATTTACAATATTGTCATACATGTTTGACTGCCACTTATTAACCATTGACTCGATCATGACCGTTCACATGATAGATCCAATGGTATAGATTTATTCTTATTTCTTTCACTATCTACTATTCTCATTGGATCCCAACTCTCTCTCTCTCTCTCTCTATATATATATATATATATATATATATATGGATTGGTTCCAATGCATCCACTTATTTAAAGTGAGGACGTAAGATTCTATCCTAGCCACTAAAAGGGTATCAAAATGTGTGGCCAAGATTTAACTCTTTATTTAAATAATATTTTTTTATTTTAATTATCCTAGTTGTTTAAATATTATTTTGATCATTGACCGTTGACCGTTGACTTTCGGCAAAAATCGTTGACTTTTGGCATTGACCGTTGACTTCCGTCGTTGACTCCAGCGTTGACCGTTGACCCCTAGTATGCATTATGTGTGAAGTGAATATGCAACTAGTACTTTGCAAGTAGATACAACTAACATTGCAGCTAAATAAATCTAACCTTGCAACTAAATATATCTAACCTTGCAACTAAATATATACTGATAACTAATTGCAACTAGATACAACTAATATTGCAACTACAGAGAACTAACCTTGTAACCACAGACAACTAACGTTGCAACTAAAACACAAATAACCTTACAAAAACAGATAACTAAACTTTCAACTACAGACAACTAACATTGCAACTGCAGATAACTAAACTTGCAACTACATTCAACTAAACTTGAAACTGCAAACAGTTAACCTTGCAACTAGATACACCTAACATTGCAACTAAATATATCTAATCTTGCAACTAAATATATCTAACCTTGCAACTAAATATATCTAACCTTGCAACTACTGATAACTAACTTTGCAACTAAATACAACTAACATTGCAACTACAGAGAACTAACCTTGCAACCACAGACAACTAACTTTGCAACTACAGACACCTATCCTTGCAAAAACAAACAAATAACCTTGCAACTACAAGTAACTAACATTGCAACTACAGATAACTAACATTGTAACACCCCACCTTATCGTAAAATAAGAGTGCGAAAATTTGGCAAAGTTATTTAAAAATAAAACTTTTTACTTTGCTAAAACTGATTTGGGGTGCTACCGTAAAAACGTGACTTAATTTGAAAAACCGTTATTTTAAATTTTCAATAGAATTATACTGTCACTGAAAGTGTAAAATTTTCCAACAGTCCGTCAAAATATAAGTTCGTCATAAATCGTCAAATTTTATATACAATCAAAACATGAAAGTCTTGAAGCCTTCGTCATCTCACGCTCCCTGCCCGACATCCTGACCTGAAAAACATGATAACAATGGGAAATGAGCACTATGGCACTGTGCTCTGTGGAAACTCATACTAATGTAAACATTGAAAATAATAACAACATCATGATATCAGTATATACATAACCTCAACATGAAACCGGTAATAACATGAACATGAATCTGATATCGTCACGCAACGTGACCCTGACCGTTACCTCATCTGCCGGCAAAAACTAATGTCGGACACCATGTGCACACTCTAGTGGGCAGACTAGGGCCACTAGAACCCATAATGGACCGGCGACCATTCCGAGCGGATACCTCAGATTACATACCTCAAGCATGGTACCGTAATTATAATCAATGTAGTACTTAGTCTGAGTCCCCACCTGAACTGCTGAAACTGAACGGTAGTGCTGATGCCTGATCAAACTGAAAATAATATAAACAATTACTAATGACTATGCTCAGACTGTTAACTTAACTGATTAATTTCGTTAAGATGCTCTGAACCTGACATGATATTTAGACTTAACCGGAATAACCGGACCTGAACTGACATGAACTGATCGGACATGAATTTACTGAACTGAAATAATCCTGGAAATTTAACTGAAAATACCATTAAAATCATGAACCGGGCTGAAACCTTAACATAAGAACCGAACCGATTTAAAAATGGGACTGAACCGGTCCAGCCAGTCCGAACCGGTCCAACCGGTCCAAACCGGTCTGGACCGGACTGCCGGTCGACTGAACCGACAGTCGGCATCGGCTCGGCCAGCAGCCTGCCGCGTGCTGCGCGCAGCGCGCACGGGCGCTGCTGGCTTGCTGTGGGCGCTGGAAGTCGTCCCAGGCACGGCTGGGCGTGCTGGATACATAAGGCGTGCCGCTGGACGCGCATCGGCACTGGACAGCGTGACTGGTACCACGCGGCCCGCTGTCGCGCAACATCGCGCGCTGGCGTGCGTTACGCATGCTGGTGCGCTTGGCGGGGCGTTGGCGTGCACAGGCGCACTGCCAACGTCTACTCGCAGCGGGTACTGATCGCACGCAGTACCTGCTGCGCACTACCTGAATCACCCGCGCACTGCTCGCTGTGCTGAGTGACTGCTGGGCGTGGCTGCCGCTAGGTGCGGACAGCACGGCCTAAGGCCGACCCTTGCCGGCCGTTCGGCACTAACTCCCGAGAATTCTGACTTCACTGAACATAATTTTACTTAACATGAACGTATTCCTCAAAATAACTTAAAAACATAACCTTCGCACGGTGAACTGAAATAGGTCGTAGCGATCGCGCCGTGCGTCGCCGACGGCGATAGGCCGTCACCCGACCGACTCAACTTATTCCTCGGCAACTCAAGACCAATTCAACATGAAACATCATTATGAAACTATCAAGACATAAATCACACGAAAGAACGTGACCATAACTGAAAGTAACAGGACATGACTTGGTGCCGCTCGTGGCCACGCGCGACGAGCGCTGGCGACGACTTTGGGCCATTTAACACATAAAACAACATTTTTCCTCGACCATCATCGAGTGACTAAACATAAAATGAGGTAAACTGATTATTTAAACATGAATGGTTCGTGAGTTGCCGAGTAAAACAAGAAGTTACTCGATCACGATTTAATTTAGGCATATTCAAACTTTAACACAGCATAGCTACAACCTCTTGAACATGAGTCGAACATTTCAAATTAAAATGAACTCATTAACATGAAAATACGCTGAAAATAGCTATACCTCCTTGAGCGTTCGACGAAATTCGCAATCGATCGTGACCTCGCGTGTGTGTGCGCCGTGTGCGATGCTACTTGCCGTGCGGATGAGTGTATGATATGTAGGGATGGGAATTATCGAACCAAACGCTCATAAGTATCAATATCAACCGAAGGGAGTACTTGGTTAAGGAAGATGATGGTAAAATACTCACTTCACTTGCTAAAATTTAAGCTCGCTTGGTACAATTATAGGTTGAACATTACTTATGGAAAAATGGAAATTTTCCCAACTTTACATCCACTTATATAGAGAAGGCCGAGAGATGGAGTGACACCGCACGGACGTGGCTCTATTTTTTACTTGCCAATTGTCCATTAATTAGATGGTTTAAAGGGTGACTAATCGCCCTTAAACTTCCACATAAGACACGTGTGATTACTTAAGGTTGAGGAAAATTTTCCTTATCATGAAGAATATAGCTACGGTTTAGGAGAACATATAGTACGGCTTTTCCATGCATTAGAATTATTTGGACAGTTTTGAGCTTAAATTAATGACTAACTTAATGGTTAAGTGCTACTTAACCCCTTTCCTTATGTTTAATAATTTAATTAAACATAATGCTTAATTACCAAAATTATTCCGAACGTAAACGGTACGTCGAAAATAATTTTCGGTAATCTCGACTGAACATAATTAATTCTGAAAATTAATATCGGAACTAATAACATGATTAACATGACGGAATATCGCTGACTGAATAATTAATTCCAGACTCGTTTAAATCTGAAAACTTATTCGATTACTAAAATAAGTAAACCGAATAACTTATCGACTAATAGTCAAACATAGAATATAACTGATTGATTAATCTGAACTTGAACATGAACATGATTATTAATAAAGGCTAGCTTAAAACTAAAAGCTAGTATTTTCCTTTATTAATAAAATACGGGGCGTTACAATCCACCCCCCTTAAAATATTTCCGTCCCCGGAAATACTAAAACTGGAATGTACAAGCTTAACCTAAAGCTTATACTTACTAATTGCATGACTTGAGAATCCAGTAATTTAATACTGAATAAGAGACTTGATCTGAACTGAAGATACATCAATTCACAATTAAGTGAATTGTAGAATACTGCTGACTGAGAATGGATACTTTTCTGAAAGAAAGTGCTCCACTGATAAGACATGATCTCAAAACGAAACTCTGAAACGTATTGGTCATCAACTCCTGGCTGCTGGCGGATCTCCAATCGGAATGCTGGTGGTGAAGACTCCTGTCGTTGGTACACATGGAAGATTCCAGAGATTCACATATGCACAAATAAGGATAACTAGCTATATTGGTCATTACCTTTCATGAATTTCTGCTCGACAACGCGGCACATCGTTCACGGCACATTGTAATGCGGCACACCTGCTCCTCATCAAGTGAGTGCAGCACGCCTGCATACAGCACCTGGCGAACATTGCACCTGCGTCATTGACGTAATCTTGATCGTATCTATACCTCAAGCTAGTAACCTCAATGTACTTTTTAATACTAACTCTTTGTAATCTCCCAGTGTATTGAGACTCAAGCATGGCATCTTTGAATGGAAGGCGTCGGTTTGTCATCCTGGCACGATCTGTTGCTATCGATTGGACTTTCTTCGTCGCGGCGTATGTCAACCTGTGGTACCTGCAATTGTTTACTCCCTCCGAGGTTAAACATAACCTCAAGAAGAAGTCCATCATGAATGAATATCTCCCCCGATTTCTCAGATTCTTCAGAATTTGAGACTCGAGGCGCTGACATACTGAAAATGATAATTAAGTCTTGTCTTACTAGACAGACTATTCTCGATCTTGACATGACTGGCCTGAATATTCTCATGACTGAATAACCATAACTTGACTCTTACATGACTGAATCATCTTTGTCTGAATTCTGAAAACTATCCCGAGACAACTAAATAGTCGCTTCGGAATTGAAAACGTGATATTTACTGACTTACTTAACTTGATAAGGTACGACTTCAAGTTTCCAGGTAAATTTGGACTAATGGTCTGTATATCAGATCGCCACATTTAACCCGGCTGAACAACTATTATACGTCGACCTTACATCATGAACATAAACTGTAAATCGTGAACATGAATTTATAACTCCGTACTGTATAGGGCTGCTCCAGTATCAACTGGTCCCGCAAGTACAAAGTAATTAGCTGATCTTGATCTTTGAAAATCATAACTTGAAATATCATGACTGATAAAATATCTGGCATGACTGACTTGAAAGGTTGTTATTACATGAAATCATACTGCTCCGGTTTCAGCTTCAAGCCTCCATGGTATACCCGGCTGAATGGTTATTATGTCAAGACTCTATGGTAACCCGGACTATTGACTCTTATACACTGGAAACCGTTACCTTAACAATGACTTGAGAATTATAACAACTTTTAATATGAAAATTTTTGCCTTGAACATGATTTACTGATCTGACTTAGGAAATTTGAGTCTATTCCTCGAATTGAATCAAGGAATTTCTCCCTGAAGTCTGCCAATTGATTTAGCAAAATGGCAGTTTTCGATAAAAATATCTGAGAAACATGATTATTAAGATTTGTTTAGCACAAGTGCTTACAAATCTCCTGACAAGTTGCTAAATCTAGAATTGAATCTAGAGTTTTCAAACTTAATCCTTTTTAAAGGTTCTGAATCCACTCGTCCAGAATACGGGGATCTCCCTGCTCGGAAAATTTCTCAGCATGATAGTCGCAAAAACTGTGCGACTATTGTGACCTGAGTAAGAATTGATCGGTTCCCTACGGGGCGGCATCTGATCATTGAGAAAGTTCAAAATTATTGAACACATGATAATATTCTGACTGATTACTAAGGCACACAAATCTCTTGACGAGTTGCCAAAACTGACTGATAAATACTGACATGAATCTTGAGGAACTCTAGAGTCATATCGGACGATACTAAATTCTAGAGTCATGAATATACTGAATTCAAGAGTCATATCTGAACTCTAAAGTATGAATCTGATTCGAGCATCTTAACTAAGTCCTGATTCATAATTTCTGAGCATAGACAAAGTAATATGTTTATAACTAAAAACATAAATCAGCACTTACCTGTAGTCGGCGGGGCGTGAGCGTGACGGTTCAGGTTTTTCTGAAAATTACTGACTGAAAAACTTTTCAGAGACGCAGAAACGTGCTCTGATACCAATTGTAACACCCCACCTTATCGTAAAATCAGAGTGCGAAAATTTCGCAAAGTTATTTAAAAATAAAACTTTTTACTTTGCGCAAACTGATTTGAGGTGCTACCATAAAAACGTGACTTAATTTGAAAAACCGTTATTTGAAATTTTCAATAGAATTATACTGTCACTGAAAGTGTAAAATTTTCCAACAGTCCGTCAAAATATAAGTTCGTCAAAAGTCATCATCAGCGGAAACGTAAATCGTCATATTTTATATACAATCAAAACATGAAAGTCCTGAAGCCTTCGTCATCTCACGCTCCCTGCCCGACATCCTGACCTGAAAAACATGATAACAATGGGAAATGAGCACTACGGCACTGTGCTCCGTGGAAACTCATACTAATGTAAACATTGAAAATAATAACAACATCATGATATCAGTATATACATAACCTCAACATGAAACCGGTAATAACATGAACATGAATCTGATATCGTCACGCAATGTGACCCTGACCGTTACCTCATCTGCCGGCAAAAACTAATGTCGGACACCATGTGCACACTCTAGTGGGCAGACTAGGGCCACTAGAACCCAGAATGGACCGGCGACCATTCCGAGCAGATACCTCACATGAAATACATACCTCAAGCATGGTACCGTAATTATAATCAATGTAGTACTTAGTCTGAGTCCCCAACTGAACTGCTGAAACTGAACGGTAGTGCTGATGCCTGATCAAACTGAAAATAATATAAACAATTACTAATGACTATGCTCAGACTGTTAACTTAACTGATTAATTTCGTTAAGATGCTCTATTGAACCTGACATGATATTTAGACTTAACCGGAACTGAACTGACATGAACTGATCGGACATGAATTTACTGAACTGAAATAATCCCGGAAATTTAACTGAAAATACCATTAAAATCATGAACCGGGCTGAAACATTAACATAAGAACCGAACCGATTTAAAAATGGGACTGAACCGGTCCAGCCGGTTCGAACCGGTCTGGACCGGACTGCCGGTCGACTGAACCGGCAGTCGGCATCGGCTCGGCCAGCAGCCTACCACGTGCTGCGCGCAGCGCGCACGGGCGCTGCTGGCTTGCTGTGGGCGCTGCAAGTCGTCCCAGGCACGACTCGGCGTGCTGGGTACATAAGGCGTGCTGCTGGACGCGCATCGGCACTAGACAGCGCGACTGGTACCACGCGGCCCGCTGTCGCGCAACATCGCGCGCTGGCGTGCGTTACGCATGCTGGTGCACTTGGCGGGGCGTTGGCGTGCACAGGCGCACTGCCAACGTCTACTCGCAGCGGGTACTGATCGCACGCAGTACCTGCTGCGCACTACCTGAATCACCCGTGCACTACTCGCTGTGCTGAGTGACTGCCGGGCGTGGCTGCCGCTAGGTGCGGACAGCACGGCCTAAGGCCGACCCTTGCCGGCCGTTCGGCACTAACTCCCGAGCATTCTGACTTCACTGAACATAATTTGACTTAACATGAACGTATTCCTCAAAATAACTTAAGAACATAACCTTCGCACGGTGAACTGAAATAGGTCGTGGCGATCGCGCCGTTCGTCGCCGACGGCGATAGGCCGTCACCCGACCGACTCAACTTATTCCTTGGCAACTCAAGATCAATTCAACATGAAACATCATTATGAAACTATCAAGACATAAATCACACGAAAGAACGTGACCATAACTGAAAGTAACTGGACATGACTTGGTGCCGCCCGTGGCCACGCGCGACGAGCACTGGCGACGGCTTTGGGCCATTTAACACACAAAACAACATTTTTCCTCAACCATCATCGAGTGACTGAACATAAAATGAGGTAAACTGATTATTTAAACATGAATGGTTCGTAAGTTGCCGGGTAAAACAAGAAGTTACTCGATCACGATTTAATTTAGGCATATTCGAACTTTAACACGGCATAGCTATAACCTCTTGAACATGAGTCGAACACTTCAGCTTAAAATGAATTCATTAACATGAAAATAGGCTGAGAATAGCTATACCTCCTTGAGCATTCGACGGAATTCGCAATCGATCGTGACCTCGCGTGTGTGTGCGCCGTGTGCGATGCTACTTTCCGTGCGGTGCTTTGTTAATTGCCGTGCCTTCAGTACCCCAAGAACTCCTTCTTGAACTTCAGAATGATGAGTGTATGATATGTAGGGATGGGAATTATCGAACCAAACGCTCATAAGTATCAATATCAACCGAAGGGAGTACTTGGTTAAGGAAGATGATGGTAAAATACTCACTTCACTTTCTAAAATTTAAGCTCGCTTGGTACAATTATAGGCTGAACATTACTTATAGAAAAATGGAAATTTTCCCAACTTTACATCCACTTATATAGAGAAGGCCGAGAGATGGAGTGACACCGCACGGACGTGGCTCTATTTTTTACTTGCCAATTGTCCATTAATTAGATGGTTTAAAGGGTGACTAATCCCCCTTAAACTTCCACATAAGACACGTGTGATTACTTAAGGTTGAGGAAAATTTTCCTTATCATGAAGAATATAGCTACGGTTTAGGAGAACATATAGTACGGCTTTTCCATGCATTAGAATTATTTGGACGGTTTTGAGCTTAAATTGATGACTAACTTAATGGTTAAGTGCTACTTAACCCCTTTCCTTATGTTTAATTATTTAATTAAACATAATGCTTAATTACCAAAATTATTCCGAACGTAAACGGTACATCGAAAATAATTTTCGGTAATCTCGACTGAACATAATTAATTCCAAAAATTAATATCGGAACTAATAACATGATTAACATGACAGAATATCGCTGACTGAATAATTAATTCCAGACTCGTTTAAATCTGAAAACTTATTCGATTACTAAAATAAGTAAACCGAATAACTTACCGACTAATAGTCAAACATAGAATATAACTGACTGATTAATCTGAACTTGAACATGAACATGATTATTTATTAATAAAGGCTAGCTTAAAACTAAAAGCTAGTATTTTCCTTTATTAATAAAATACGGGGCGTTACAAACATTGCAACTATAGGTAACTAACATTGCAAATACAAATAACTAACATTGCAAATACATACAACTAACCTTGCAAATACAGACACCTATCCTTGCAAAAAAAAAA
>CACSLK010034108.1:1634965-1646675 GCA_902706635.1 Striga hermonthica | reverse complement strand
TACATACATACATAGGGGGTGGATCCAATGAGTCCACCTCTTAAAATGTGCACGTGAGACCCATTCTCAGCCATTGGATTTGGTTTTCAAATCTACGGTCAGTATCAAGAGTATAATTAGAACTCGCTCGCACCAAAAACAAAAAAATATCTCAAATTTCCTTCTCAATCACGATTCTCTGCGGTTTCCTTCTCAATCTCGATTTCCTTCTCAATCTCGATTTCCTTATCAATATGAAGTTCAATTTCATCGACTAATTAGGTTTAACTCTCATTTTATTATTGATTCGATAAACATACTCAACTGCACATCAAAATATCCAGAGAAAAAAGTCGATCAAAATCATCAGATTCATAAGGTTCATCGAATTTATCTGCAAATGTCAGCGGAAGAAGCTTCAATGGAGATCGAAGCAACTCCTTTTGCGACATTGATGGAAGAAGGTATACTGACTTTATTATTTTCCAAATCGATTCATTGAATTTTAAATAAATACATGCTTCTGAATTCAGTATTTATGTGAATCGAGTTATTTAATTACATCGATCACATTATATTAAGACAATTGTTCGTGCTTATTTGCAATTTTGATTTGGGGGTAGAATTCTGTTTTCTAATAAGCATATTAGATATGCTTTGATTTATGAATACATATGCATGAAGAAATAACTAAATATGTAATATGTAATTATAATTATGCACGTAAAAATTGGGTGTTGCACTGTTATACACATTAGATGAATATATATAAAACAAACTATGCAAGAAAGAATAAATAAATATGCATGATTATATCAATAAGTATGCATGTAATAATTGCTTATTCATTCATCCAGATGTTCTGCACTACAACCATATATGTAATGTCGTAGATCTAACTAAGCAACACTATTGAACTAAGTATGCAAAATTATCTTGTTAAGTATGCATGTTATAATTGTCGTTTTATTCATTTCAGTTGTTTTTAGATTATAACTGTATATGCACCGTTTTAATTCTAAATAGCAACATCGTTGAACTAAAAATGCAGCAGTTCTCAAAACTTATTTTTCTTCTTATATTTTGTAATAGGTACTACTAATGCGGGATCTCAGATTCAATTGGTGATAACACCAAATTTAACAAAGTATTCGATATTAATCGTCCAACAAGATATAAATCCTAAAGTCGGCATGCTGTTTTCAAACCTTGATATTGCAAAGGAATTTTTAAGAAACTACGGAGGAAATGGGGTATTTGATGTGCGGACTAGCACAACAAGACGGTTTAGAAGTGGCGTGATAAATAAAAGGTATATGGTATGCAATAGACCAGGATTTAAGCCAGAAATCCGACAAAATGCTTCAAAGAGTATGTCACAACTACCTTCTGAGTCAGGCGGAGTTCCACGACCACGTGTGTCAAAAAGGGTTGGTTGCAAAGCTCCAGCAGTGTTTGAGTATGATGGAAATGGGTACAAAATCACCGAATTCGAAGAAAAACATTGTCACCCCTAGCATTGAAGACACATTATCTCAAAACAAACCGGCAATTGAATTACGGACACCAGAAATTTGTTCTTAATTGTTTGAAAGCAAACATCGGACCAGCTAAAACCCATAGATTGTACAAGGAGATGCTTGGGGGGAATGCTAACGTTGGTGCTCTCGCAATTGATTTCAAGAACTACAAGAGAGAACTTATGGCTTACATGTACAGGGCAGATGCACAACTCATCGTTAAAAAATTCCACAACAAACAAGAAGTATGCCCAGACATGTCATTTGAGTACGCATGTAACGCCCCAATTTTAAGCGAAAGCATTAACAATTATTATGACCACACTCGCTTCCCTCCGCCGTGCCCGCAATACTAACCTGCATCCATGAAGAGCAGGAGGGGATGAGCACAAGAGAAACAATAGTGCTCACCGCTAGGTAATAAATGTTAATGTCAATAATCAACAGTAATCAATAATCAGTAAGGTATGGTCTCAGCATGTATACGAAGCAATAATCTATCCCATTCTCCCATCAATAATACAATAATCAGACTCATGTGCAAACCTACGCATAGACTACTGTTGACTATATACTGAATCCCCTCCGGACCTACATCGAGTGCCAGCTAGTAGGAGTAACCACCCCGTGACCAAGGCCTTGCCTTGGACTTACCAACGAGTATCACCAGCCGAGGGACCTAAGCCCTGGTCTTACGGCTCTTAAGGGAGACTACCTAACGGGTATGTTCTATAGCTACGGGGATAACTGTTCGGTGGCCTGTACAGCTCACACCGAAGGCTACATGTTCCACATGCATACTTTGATCATACCACAATTTAAACTGAAAGAACATTTAAGGCATAACTACTTTCATATTAAACCCACCTGGTATAAGAAAAGACAGCAAACAATTACGAGTAGGTCGCGAGCTCGGCTCGTCAAGCACCTACATTTAAGCCAAGATAATAAGGTCAATACTTATCTTGACCTTAAAAGAAAGTCACAATCATACTTGGTCGAACTTGATTCAACCAAGTCATTCATGAAGTTCTGTGGATATTGGAACACTTGAACTCAATACTTAGACTCGACAAAAGCGAATAAAAACACCACATATAGACTCAGCACAAAAAACAAGGTTGACCGGGTCAAATCACATATAAGGGTTCAGGAAAAACACAACAAAGGGCTCGGGACGGGTGGACTGGGCACGGTTGGGCTTGGTCTGGGCGCCACGGGATGTTGTCGGGCTCATGGGCAAGCGGGACGCGGTGCCACAGGCGCTGGGGCGCTGGGGCACGAGGTCGCGGGAGTTGAGGCGCTGTGCTGCGCACTGGGGCGCTGTGATGAAGATCGCGTGTCCCAGATGTACGTTGCCTCGATGTTGCACGCGAATGGCTTCTACTCGGCGACAGTGCGTACAACTCGGAGGTTAATCTCCTTCTCTTTTCGCGATAGGTGAGACAGCTCGGACGTGAATCCTTGCCAAACTCGAGCTTATGATGAACTATGCAGTGGAACGCCCTTTTCGACAAAAGGATTTTGTGATAAAACTCTAAGAATTCTAAACACAAGAAGATGCACAAAAGTTTAGATTTTTATTAATATTCAAGATTATTAAAATAACAAGAGGGAGGACCTTTATATAGGCACCAAATACATCTAGTCCTACTCCAACTATAATTCTAATAAAGTAATAAAATATTAAGTGACCTAAACAAACTAGATATCATAAAGCAACAAGGAAACTAATATCTAGGGGATCTTGAGAAGCCTTGTCTTGCACTCCAAGCAGAAGAACCCTAGCCGCCCATCCGCCGCCTTGGACCCTTGGCAGCCCTGTACCCGCGCGCGCGTGCTGTGATGAAGATCGCGTGTCTCGACTGCCGATAAGCCACAAACCAGTACCTTGAATCGACGATAGGTGTCTAATGGTTCACAAACCGCACCCCTCGAAACGATAAAATTGCAATAGAAATCAAAAGAAATCTAAGACAAAGTGTTTGAACAAAAGTTCAAATTTTTATTAATAAATTTGATGATGAAAAATAACATGGGGAAGGGCCTTTATATAGGCACAAATTATATCTAGTCCTAATCTACCTAGTACTCTAATAAGCAATAAAATATTAGGAATCCTAAACAAGCTAGATATTATAGTGGAAGAAGGAAACTAAATAACTTGGCTTGCACTCCAAGGAACTCCAAGCCGCCTAGCCCAATCGCCCTTCTCGCACCGCCTCGGCCTGCACTATAATAACCCAACTTCTTGTTAATAGAAAATGATGTATTATCCTTTATTAATTCCGTTCATTTTCAGCAAATAAGTTCGACTTTAAGTCAAAAAGTTTACTCGGTTAATTATTAACCGAGTTAAATTCGATAATTAATTTCTGAACCATTTATTTTATAAACAGACATTATTAATCGGGATTAATTATTAAAAGTTAAGAACGTTCGGAACTAAGTTCATAGTTGAAACTAAGGTTAAGTAGTGAATGCACTCAAGGTGCACTATGCACGCATGCATACATGCACAACGTACGCAACCGTATGCGTAGCCGCGCACAGCGCATAGCGCGCGCGTCATTAGCCCGCTAAGCACGCACTTAGGCAATGCTTAGCACCACAATCAGGCCAAACCCCCATCCTAAGAATTACCGTGAGGGAAATTCAAGGATAAATGTTGGGTGTGCAAGTGGGGTGGTGAGTCACCTCCTTGCTCGCACACATGGCACGGCACGGACGCACGGGCGATGACTAAGCCCGTGCATGGCCGCCACCTCGGCAATGACTAGGCAAAAAATTCACCCAACACTCAGCCACGTTTGGACACTTGTTGATAAGAGAAGCAATGTCATCCTGCACCTCCTTGACCCCAAGTTACCGTGCGGTTTTTCACCTCCATAAATAACCGAGTGCATGGTCATTTTCCTCATGCATTCCCATGCAATTCTAGCCCAACTTCAGCATACGAAATAGAGATAAAATAGTAAAGAAATATTGTAGAAAAATTATACAAAAATAGTCAAGGAAGGTGGAAGCATAAGGGAGATACGCACGCACGCGTTTAAGCTCCACACACGCACGCACATCATCGTACTCTTCTCGACCGAACCGAAGGGTATACACTCCTTTACCCTCTTTTCGTGTAATTAAGTTTATATTAGCAAGGTCATGTCAAAACCAAATTGTTCGGTCCAAGTTTTTAGTGAAATCATACTCGGAGGTGCTATTTAAGCCCTCCCGAGTGATTTCAAAATAGAACCGGCAAGTCCCGAACAATTTATGTATATTTGGTCATTTCAAGTCATTTTATACTCAGTCATATAAGATTTGCCGGAAAAAGTAGTCGGACGGCCGGCGAAATACCGACCGTGATACCTACCGCGCACAGCGTGCGCGCAGGCACGCCAAGCAGGTCCAGCGAGTACGCAGGCAGCGACCGCGCGCCCAGTAACGCGCACGCGTGCCCAGTACTCGGCAGTCAGGCCCCAGTCATGCACGTAGACGTGCAAGCTGCGCGTCAACACGCCCAGTCGCGTACACCGCAACGCATCACACGCCCAGCCGCGTGTTCTGCGACGCTAGTACGCACGCTAGTAGCGTACCACGCACACTTGCAAGTCACTACGCACACCAGCACGCTCAGCAACGTGCCAGTGATGCCTAGCAAGCCTCGGCGATGCCCGGCAGCACGCCGAGCGCTCAGTTGTCTCAGTACGCGTTCAGTCGTCACTGGCCATGCACAGCAGCACACCAGCGACCGTCCCCAGCGCACGCACGGTGCCAGAAGCACCGGCCAGCGCCCAGGACCAACCCAGCAGCGCCAGCCAGCGCCAACAGCGCCGGCAGCGCCCATTCCGCGCCCAGCGTGCGCGTGTGACCGAACCGGTGGTCAGCCATGTTGGTGTTTTATACTTAAGCATTTCTTTAGTGGATATTACACTTGTTATTTCTTAATGAATGAGAATTATGTTTGGTTAAATAAGTTCCACGTCCTGTTGTTTTGCATGTAGATAAGTGGGTCGTCATTGGGCGTACCGAAGATCACTATATCAGTTACTTGCGAAACAAGAATCATTGGTTCACAACCTAGATGGAATTGAACAACCCATCGGAACGGTTGTAGTGTCAACCGTACGGTTTGTCTTGACCGATTAGTTGCACTAGTACATTTATGTATTGAACAGGATCACAGAGAGGGATGTTCGTTTTATACTGATCGTCGTAAATGAACTAGGCCTCAGTTAATTATTGCGTGCTCATAACCCGTAAGATATTAAATAGGCATGTGCACATAATTGTTGTTGCTTTGATTCTTTGGGTGAGATCCAAGCCGGGTCGACATACTTAATGAATTGGGTAATGACATTATGTGTTCGATGTGCTATTAGGATATTTACGGTCACCATGTGCGTTAGTATGATGATGTCCCCGAAGTGAGTTCATGAAGGAATATTATGCTAAACCCTGCAGGTGGATTTATTCTGGCATAATATGAATGCTATGAGCGAGCGCTAGCTTCGGTAATATAATATATAATTAATTCTTGATTATTAGTGATCGAATTAATTAATGGACATTATATCTTAAACATGGTGAGGTGAATCGGATAATTATAATAAGGAGTCTCAAATGTAATTTGGGATAGGTGAGGGGAGTGCATAATATTATTGTGGTGGACTTTAATATTATTAATATATTAATTGTGGGGTTGCTCCACATTATTAATATATTAGAAGCCCTTATCCTATTCTCCTTAGGGATAATGGAAGAGAAGAGAAGAGACATGGAAGAGAAGAGACAATCCCACAACCTTGGAAAACACGTCCAGCCCTCTCTCTCTCTCTCTCTCTCTCTCTTCCAAGGAGTTGTTCTATTTCTTTTGCTCCACTGATACAAGATCTAGATAGCTGTTTGAGAATACAGTAGAAGATCTTAAGGTATATACGGGATTCCAGTCAGATCTATCATACATCCAAACCGGAGACCAAAACCAGCAAGTGACCATACCACGACGACCAAGACGATGAGTCGAAGAGATCGCCATCGAGATCGCCGCCATCCGCCGCCGCACGCGCCGTCACGCGCCGCCGGAAGGTACCAGTTGTTGAGGCTTACTCGCGCGCGTTAGAGCGCGTGGAAGCTCTATTTTCTGATCGGTCAACGTCGTTGACTTCGGCGTGATGTCAGCTTTCTGGATTGGTCAAGTTTGTTCGATTCCGAGAAGATTTGATTTGCGGTCATCTGTTCGGGCCAGCCAGATCTACATAAATTTTAAGCCGTAATTTTTCTACATCAAACCTTTAGATCCGCTGCGCATAGGTTTATGTTGTATGTTTGTCCGTGATTTGTGCATATCGAGATCCTCATGGGTTCCAACAATTGGTATCAGAGCTGAGGTTAATCCGTTATGTACAAAGATCCAGATTAAACGGCTTTTATTGTCTATGTGTGCTCAAGCGCAGCCATATATATTGGATTATTTGCATAACTTGGTTTTGCAGGAAGTAGTTAATCCACTATTATGGCCACCCTTTTATGTGCTTGTGCTTAATTGATGGTTGGTTGTATGGTTTTAAATTTGTTTTTAAAGCCTCGGGATTGTCGAGGAATTATGGATGAATGCTTGTATTTATTGCTTGGGGGTTGACCGAATAGTTTAATTTATTAGTAGAAGGCATGTACATCCACTTGCTGGATCTAGGAATCGATTTATGTAATTTTGTAAATTATATTTTTCGAATTGTGATCGACCGTTGGAGACCGGGCCTTCACAAAGATCCAAAGAGCCTCGACGGACAAAGCAAGGAAGAAACCGGAGCTGGGAGCCAAGGCTGGCCGGCGCGGCCACGGCTGGCAGCTTGGCAACATCCATGGTGGAGGTTTATTGAAACTTGCAGTATAAGTCAACCAGGATTCTACTGCAGTGGGAGTTCCAGTTGGTTTAGGAAAGAAATCCTAATCCAAGGAGAATAAATATTTAATTGGCCATAATAGTGGATATTTATTTATGGCATTAATTAATTATTTATTTATTCATGCATGGAATTAATTGTTGCCTTGTGTGCATAGGGTTATTTAGAGTTGCATGAATATATATTAAAAATCCTCTTTTAAATACTAAGTTGAGAAGGATATTTAAAGTTAAGATAATTTTAAATTCCTAAGGCCTCCATTTCTAATTCGTTGGTAAATCAATTAATTGATAGTGTGGGCTTCCCCGAGGATGACATTACTTGAAATTAATTGAAGGATAATTATCAAACGAATTTCTAAAGTTAGACGGTTAGAGGAAATCGAATGAGAGCGTACGGGTCACCCCGAGGTGAACGTATAATCGATTTTGACGACCTTAGGACCGAGAAATGGGATTCACTTAGAATGCGATTCATTTCATAACCCCCCGAGGGGTCCCTGATTTTTATTGCATGGCCAAACGGTGACCAATTATTAATTTCGTTCGTCATGAAATTGGTTTTGACTAATGGAAATTAATGGGTTCTGGAAAAACCCTTCTTTAAGAAACGAAGAATTAGTAGAGTTGCCCGAGCATCATACTAAATTCTCAAGGTTTAAGGATATCGGTGAATTTAAGTTAGTATTGTTTTGAGGATGTCAATATTAACAGTTAAATTCAAAATGTTTAATCAGTAAAATATTTTCGTAATTCTCAGTTTTATTCATCATGTCGTTCAATCCGTTGTCTGTTATCCTAAAAGAAAAATCAACTCACCGGTCCTAATTACATTGATTGGAAAAGGAACTTAGACATAGTGCTGACTGCTGAAAGCTATAAGTATGTGCTAACTAAGGCTTGTCCTGATGTGCCGGCTGATAATGCCCCAGATGAGGAGAAACAAGAGTATGCTCGGTGGAAGAAGGCTGATGAGATGGCGAAGTGTTACATTCTGGCTTCTATGTCAAATGTCCTTCAACATCAGCATCAGTCAATGGCCACTGCTGCAGATATGCTTCTGAACCTCAAGAAACTGTTTGGGCATCAGTCGAGGGCTGCAAGACAAGAGGCTTTAAGTGCTCTGATGAACACGCGCATGGCAGAGGTACACCCATAAGGGAGCATGCTCTTAAGGTCATTGCGCAGCTGAATGAGCTAGAGGTTCTTGGAGGTTTTATTGACGGGGAAACCCAGGTCGATATCATGCTCCAATCTCTGCCGAAGAGTTTTGATCAGTTCCGGTTGAACTATAACATGCACAAGATGCATATGGCTCTTCCAGAACTGTTGTCAGAACTCCGTTCGGCTGAGGCCTTGTTCACTCAGAAATCAGTTGTGATGGTTGCCGAGCAAGCCGGACCTTCGAGGCCTCACAAAGGCAGGAAGAGGAAGAAGGCAGCAGGAAAGGCAAAGGCACAGAGCACCCAGTTAGTGCCTCAACAGGCTGTGGCAAAGAAGCCGAAAGGTAGATGCCACAAATGCAATAAGTCAGGGCACTGGAAGGTCGATTGTCCTCTCCTTAAGAAGGGCAAAGAAGGTAACTCTCATACTTTCGTCGTAGAAACATGTTTAGGGGTTGTATCTACCAGTACCTGGTGTGTAGATACTGGAGACACTGATCATGTCTGCAATTCTTTGCAGGGGTTCCAGGAAACCAGGCGGCTTAGGGATGGAGAGATTACAGTCTACATGGGCAATGCTACAAAAGTAGCAGCAGTTGCAGTGGGAGTAGTTTATTTAGTATTTGATGTTAGTATTTTGGTCTTGAACAATTGTCTTTTAGTTCCAAGTTTTAGGAAGAACTTAATTTCAATTTCTAAACTTGTTTTGAATGGTTATTCAGTTTCGTTTAATAACTCAGTTGTTATTCGTTATGGTAATCATTTGATTTGTTCTGGTTCAATGGTTGGGAATTTATATTTTCTGAAACCAAAGTCTCCCACACTGCAACAAAATGAATCGAATAATGTCTCGACTAAAACTAATAAGAGAAAAGAGTCTTCGATGAATCATGCATATCTTTGGCACCTTAGGCTTGGGCACATCTGTGACGCCCCATTTATTTATGAATAATTGGATGTTATTGTTATTATTATTGATATTATTATTATTATTATTATTATTACTATTATTGTTATTATTATTATTGTTAGTATTAATAATGTGTATAATTGTCCAATTGATTTAATGTGCCTAATATGTATAACATAAATATTAAATGTGTGTTATAATGCTTTAATTAATTATTATTATTAATATTTTAATTTATTTATTATTTATATTTTCTTATTTTATTTTGCGTAGACTTAAGCCCGAATTTTATTTAAATCGAGCCGTAAGTGAACCGACCCGAAGTCGCGACTCGCACGCCCCGAACCCGCGGCCCTCCCCCTCTCTCTCCTACTTGGCTTACTTGTTGGCTAAGTCATTGAGTTTAACCTAATCTTATATGTATGGGAAGAGAATCCCTTAGCTCATTTATACGCAGCTTCCTTTTCTCTCTTTCCCTTCACCCACGCAAACTCTCTCCATCTCTCTCGCTGTCTCTCCCTCTCGGTTTTTCTCTCCAGCCATCGCCGGCCGTCCGATCGTTCATCGCGTGTCGTCCGCTGCACGCGATCGCCATCCGCCGTCCCCTCGCGCGTCACCATCGATCGTTCTCCACCCCGTTCGTAAGTAGAGGATCGTCCCAGGCTGCTGTTCGAGCGATCCGAGGACGTCCAGCACTCAGCAGACCCGCGACGACCACTCGGGCGAGCCACGCGCAAGCTGCCGAGCCCCGTCGATCGCCCGTCGCTGCTCCTTGGCCCGTTCAATCATTGTTTTTGTTCGACATTCCTGAGAACGGTACCCGGCTATAAAACCCCCCTTATTCTTGTATGTATGTGATATTTAAGTGCTGGAAATAATTGGTCTTTCATGTTAAGATTTATTATTTTTTATCGGTTAAAGTGCGTATGATATTCGTTACGTGCGATTTATATGATTAATGCTTTAAATCGTGAAAAGGCTGTGGATTTACTGGAACATTTGAAGTCTTTGGCCTTATGATGAAGGCCTTAGACGAAATTGTTGATTAATTTGTTGGTTATGCGTTTTTGAATCGAGTGGTGCTGCTGGATATTCGAAAAATCGCCTAAAATCGTATACTCGTCCGATTGCTGCGAAAATTTAACTGTATGACCCTTTTATGATGATATAGGTTGTGTAAAAATTTTAAGTCAAAATAAGGTCTGTAACTATGTTAATTGTTAATTTGAAAATCTGATCAGAAACTTGGAAAAATCATTAAAAATCGAGTACTTGGTATTTTTATGTGAATTTTGGTGAGGGTCAGTAATTTGATGATATGTGTGTTGTGTCCAAATTTCGTTGAAAAATTTGAAGGTTTTCCTGATGAACTAGTAAGTTTGGATTTTCGTCGTCTTTTCGTAAAGATTGATTAGTTGAGTTAAACTGAAGTATTAATGCTGAAACTTGGTGAAAATATATTTTTCTGGGTGTATTATATCGTGTATAAATTTCAAGTCAATTGCTCGAGTAAATTTTGAAAACGGTCGAGTCAAACCATTTTACGGCCGTCTGCCGGGCCTGCGTGATGAAGGATCGGGTGTTGCGTGTCCTCGACTTGTCTCGATCACGGCTTCGCCACGGCCTTGCTCTCGACGATAGGTGTGATCGACTCGGTTATTAGCCTAACTCTGTCACGATACTTGAGTTCACTCGGGTATTAGCCTCGCTTCACTCTCGACTAGATTGGGTCTTAGCCTCTCTAATCGTTTGAACTGGCTCGGGTCTTAGCCTCACCAATTCGATTGCATGAGAGAATCTCACGACTCTAACACACGGTTTCGAACAAACGTTCTTTTTCTATTCACTTCTTCGACATGAAAAACAATGAGGGAACATCCCTATTTATAGATCCTAACTATGACTAATTCTAATCTACCTAGGAAACATATTAAAGCAATAAAATATTTACTAACCTAAACATTCTAGATACTATTGTGCAAGAAGGAAACTAAATATATCAAAGTCCTAAATTGACTAGATCTTGATCTTGCTTGGCTTGCACTCCAAACAAATCAAACCATACGCCCCAAGTAATTTCGGCCGCCTCCTACGTACTACGCGTGCGCGCCGCCCTAGTCCTCGTCGCTTAATCCTTGGCGCGCGAGGCATCGCGCGCCTCGTCCGTCTCGCACGCGCTGGCCACCGCCCCCGCTACTCCTAGTCCCGCGCGGCATGGGTCGTCCACTTCGTACGC
>CACSLK010034108.1:1547938-1558743 GCA_902706635.1 Striga hermonthica | reverse complement strand
GTTCGAATGTGAAATCGATCAACATGAAAGTTATAGCCTTGCATGTGTAGTTTCTGTAAGGTTTGAGCTTGCATGGTTTGGAATTTTGTAGCTCAAGGTTTTGATGATTTAATGAGGTGCTGTAAGTGTGTTCACTGAAATTCTGATCAGTGACATGTTCTCAGTTTTTGACTGTTTCTCTGTAATGAATGTTTGTTGATTTATCTCTTGTTAAAAGACCTTATTTGTTTTCAAGTACTTCATATGTTTTGTAGCAACATATTTTAGGATTTATATGTATCTAGAATCATGCTTATTCCGTTTATGTGCTGCAAGATATACCTGATTTAATAATGTTGCTCAAGTGCCATTTTTGCAAACTAATGTTATGTTTCGAAAATAAGTTTTCACCTTTATTCTGCATGACGACGTGATCTGCATGACCTTGTACGCATTTGTGATCTAAATGAAAAATTGTACCGCACGTTTTCAGGATTCGTATCATTCAGGAATCATGCTTATATGATTTATATGTTGCAAGTTAAACCAGATTATAGAATGATGATACTGTGCAATTTTGGTAAACATGTGTTATGTTTCCGGAAATAAGTGTTATCTTCAATATGCATGTCTATGTACTTTATACGAATTAATTTGATCGTTGTTATATCATTGTTGACTAGAAACACTTACGAGAGAAGCTTTGCGCTGAGATCTCGAAGTGAGGAAGCTAGAGGCAGTATAAGCGAGTTGGACTCGTTTAGGACCGCTGATGATTAGCTACCTAAGTAAAAGCTGTCGTGACGGTCGACATTGTTAGTCGGATGAGTCAAACGAGCTAACCATTCTGTTGTTCGACAATGATCATTGAGTTAGGATTATTACTAGTTGGGGATGCCGATGTTCTATCTCTTGGGAATTTTATCCATATTCCTATCGTTTATGTCCGTGTGATTAATTGTTCTGAATTGGGAAAAATGGGTGGTGAACTTGGAAAACAGTTTCTTGCCTTGTGTTGATTTGTAGCCCTTGAAACTTTTGAGATAAGCTTAATTCTTAGAACCTGGAAGAAAATTGTTTTGTTGAACCCCAAACTTTGTCTTGAGGAAATTTTATCTATCCGAAAAGCTTGGAGATTTTGAACCATGGAATTGAGAACTTTTTTACTGCACCTTGACCCGAACACCGACCCTGTCTGGGTGTAGCCACGTGAAGTGGTGGTCGAGCACGCAAGCCCGTGCTGAGAGACGTGAGGCTACCGGCCGGGGCCGATCGTTGACTCGCACGTGAGCTGCAGCCACCATCACCGAACGCAAGAACTCCCCAGTACAGTGTGTACGGTCGACACCTGACATTGAAGCTTTCTTCTGAACCTTGAACCGAGAGCTCCAAGCTTTCTTCTGAACCGTTGTGGGGTATTCCCCTAGATCAATAAATTTCGACGAGCGAGACTTGTTGATTAGTTCCTATGCCATATGTGAGATGATCTCATGTTGGCAAATTTGTAACTCTGCAGTGTTGTCAAGCAGTGTCACGAGTCTCAATTGGAGACTTGGTATGCTTCGTAGGTTGAGACTATGAAGAGTGTGTGAGTGGACAAGTTTTCAGCGTGACCCGGTCACGGTACTAAAGCTTGATACCACGTGTTGACCCCTATTGGCAGAGATTTGTAGCATGATGTCAATACACTGGAAAGACTGTCTGGAGTCTTGTGTGTTGAAAGATGCGTTGTGAGGAATTGTACGGGCGTATGTTGAGAACGTCGCGGTACTGGATCGAGGTAGGTGATCCTGTATTCCTGTAGGATGCACCGAGATAGGGTGTGATCCGTTTCAGGAAGAGGGGAAAACTCGATCGTGATTCAAGGCCATGTGTGATACTCGAATGAGTCGGTGACCTAGCATACCGGTTGGCTTTACCACTAGTTTTGGCGGGGTTCACGACGTATTCCACGTGTGATGTTTCGTGAGAGCGTGCGTGACCCTGAGCATGTGGTGTGGACTTTGGCGAGTTGCGGGTTGAGTGAGACCTTACCTAGGTTGAGGTACCGATGGCTGTTTTGGACCGGAGGGTTCATCAGCTGAGAAACCGGGCAGCTAGACTCGTCAAAGGTGCGATAGAGCCGGCATGGCGAGGATGAGGCGACTCGGGAGAGAGAGGCTGATATCCGGCGGAAGTATCCAAACTTTATGTTCTAAGTTTCCCTTCATATTTTATTGCCTTCTGGAGGTTTTATTTTCGAATTCCGAGGTCGGAATTCTTTGTAAGGTGGATAGACTGTAATAATTCGTTCGTGGATTTTTGGAATTATTATTTATTTATTTATTTACTTTCCTTATTATTATTTGTCCTCTTTATTATTATTATTAGTATTATTATTATTATTATTATTATTATTATTATTATTATTATTATTAATTGCTATGTAATTATTGTTATTATTACTCCATATTTATTTGTCTAATTGCTTTTAAATGTTTAAATGTTTATTCTCATTATTAAATAAATGTTATTATTATTTAATTAAATGTCTAAATTGCCTAAATGTGATTATATGATTAAATGATTATTACTAATAAATCTTATTTGTGTGTATTATATATATTTATATCCCATTTTTTTTATTTATCTCACGTTCGTGTCGGGCCTCAATCATTAATTATTCTTGAACCGAGAAAGGCTGTGAGCCTCGACCCTGCCACGAGCCCGAACCATGCTCCAGCGCTGACCCGGTTTCTTTTCCTCTCGGATAGCTTATTGACCCAAGTTGTTAAGTTAGAAGCCTTAACCCTAATGCTATATATGTATGAGATTAATTCCCCCAAATTAATTAACAATTCTTGGCCCAACTTGATAAGCATTCTCAGCCCAAATTGCTTTTGGCCCCATTATTCTATTACACCGCGATCAGATATTTTGAAGCAGGTGTGTGATATATCGTTGAGCGAGTCTTCCTCCTCCTAACTCCCCCTTGTATCGCGCACGATCCACTCTCTCTGGCTCTTTTATAGCTCATCGAGGAGTTTCATATGAGAATCATTCCTCCAATATTATCAAGCCCTCATCTCATCGCAGCATCCCGTCACCATCACGCCAACATCCTCTGATCGCTATCATCATCGATCTCGGCCATCATCGCCTCCACCATCTGTGAGCAGAGCCTTCGATCATCACCAAGTAGGCCGTCGACCATCAGCGATCATAACCCCTCGCAGCAGACCATCGCTCGACCATCAACCCGCAGCTAGCGACCACCATCTCCGGCGAGCTCCCTCCCTTCGTCGGGATCCGTCGAGTTCCGTCGAAGTGTATATCGTGACCATCGAGTCCCGTCGGGTTCCGCCGGAGTGTCAAACGAAGCCGACGAGTTCCGGACGCCGAGCCGCCATTATCGCCGCCTTCATCCTCGACCGCGACCAAGTTTTGCAGCGGCCTCCATGAAGCTTTTCCGGCGAGTTCCTCAGCCACCATCATCATCACCTCTGTTCCTGAAGCTGTTCGCCGCACCCAACGAGAACCGACGCCGCTGCAGCCCACCTTCGCGGCCCTGCTACTCGCTACTGTCCGTGCGGTTTCCGTTCGCGCGTCCCGCCGCTTGCAGCAGCCTTGTCCTGTGTGTTTCCGCTGTTCGAATCGCCCCGGGCTCGATCGCTGCAGTCCCGGAGGTCCTATGATCCCATTAGCGAGCTCGATTGTTATTTCGTTGCTCGTTTTCGTAGCCCCGTCCCGAGAACGGTACCCGGGCTAACTCTCGACTTAATTATTTCGTTCGTTTATATGTGTTTAGGTGCTCGTACATGTGTTAATTTCTGAACGTGTGTCAATCGAGCTAATTCGTGCCATTAAATATGAACTTGAGTGAATATTGATATATATATTCCGTTTGGATGTCAAAGTGATTGCCGTCACTTTAAAACAAATTGTCGAACTGAGGTTAATGTAATATTTTATGTGGAAGTGTTGTAAATTATTGGACTTAAGAATGTCCTTAACGCAACGGTTTTGACCTTGCGTCGTTTCGATATATATATTGAAAGATATGAATTTTTGAAAATCGTGCTGCAGTCCGTTTTTGCTAAAATCATTATAAATCGTATATTACTCCAAAAATTCTGATTTTTGGATATGTTGTAAATTTTCTGTTGTAGTACTTGTGGTAAAATTTTGAGATTTTTATATCGCCTATAGCCTTGTCAAAACTTAAAAACTATTTCTGGTCTGTTTCGTAATAAATTCTTATAAAATCGAGTTCTTGTCCGATTTGGCTAAATTTTGAATATGTTGCTGTTCTTTGGAATATCTTGCTTCTGTAAAAATTTGAAGTTAAAAGTCGGACTGTAACTATTTTAAAGGTTTTAATTTGATTTCTAGTAAGATTTTGAGTAAATTATTTAAAATGGTTAGGAGCATGTTTAAAGGTTTTCCTTTGGTGAAAATGTGTGTTTTTCAGCCCTCCAAATGCTGTAAAAATTTGAGTTGAAATATCCAAGTCTAACTCCCTTTATTAATTGATTGGTCGAGTCTAGGAGTCGTCCTAATGTTCCAACTCCACAACTTTCCACGAGTTCCTTAGTCGATGTCATCCGACTAAGTATAATTCTCGTTATATGTGTAAGAGTCGAGATAGTTGCTTATGGGGCTGTCTTGACTTATGTAGATGTCTGAAGAGCAGTGTCTCAATCACCTACGGCTTTCTGGTTATTTGCTTTGTCAACCGATACCAGGTGGGTTTATTCTAAAATTTGCTATGTTATAATTGAGGTAAGATTTTTAAACTTTGTGTCTATGAATGTATGTGTGAGTCATGAGACGGTTCCTAGTGGTGGGCGATCTCCAACCTTGTGGTGGGTTGACTCATTTTAGCCTAGTTGATGGGCCGTGACCGTTGTTTTTGCACTTCGGCACGACTGTACTCCCGCTGACGAGTTTGGGCTTACCCCTGGCGGCTTTTGATAGGTGTGCACATGAGTATAGTGATGAGTAGGAGAATAGTTTGATATGTCTTTTGGCCATGTACTTGCATATGACTCTAGTATAGGTTCCTTACCAATATATTATGCATAGTGGTGAGCACCTCGTTTATATTTTTGCTCATCCCCACCTGCTCTTCATTGATGCAGGATAAGCACGTGTTGGGCATGACGAGATTGAAGACGAGTGGGTGGTCAAACGTTATTTTGCTTTTATTTCTTCCGCACGCTTGATATTTATGTGGAGACTATTAGACATTGTCATTTTCCCTATTGTTTTTGGGATTGGTTAAACGGTTGAACCATGTGGATTATTTTATTAGTTCGGATTATGTTGACGATCCTATCGCTAGATATGTTGACATCTAGTTCTGGAACTTGAATTATGTTGAATATTCTCGTTTCCCTTTATGCTGATTATGCGTTTAACTTTGAAATGTTCTCGAGTAGCGCCAAATGTCTTATAAATCATTAAACGGTTTCGGAATTTTAAAACAAGATTTTTGGATAAAACCGGAATTGTCTTTAAAAATCTTTGGGGCGTTACAGGCACACTATTAGTGTTACGTGTTGCAGTACTATGTGATGTATCTACTTGCGCACTCGGTGGGGAACTATCGATATCTCTCCCTAACTCCTCTAGGACAAGTTTACTAGTGGGCTTATGATCTATGATATAGTCTTCTTCCAAGAATATAGCGTTCGTACTAACGATCACCTTCTGATCCTCAGGACTATAAAATAAACCACCTTTCATTTCCTTGGAATAGCCGACAAACAGTCTCACTTCTGATCGTTTCTCCAACTTGCCAGCCTCCTGCACTAAGACATGTGCAGGGCAACCCCAAATTCGAATTTGTGAGAAACTAGGCTTGAGCCTTTTCCACAACTCATAAGGAGTACTGTCTACTGATTTTGAAGGAACAGAATTCAGAATGTAACATGTTGTCTCTAATGCAAATCCCCAAAACGAATCTGGTAACTTCGAATAACTCATCATCGACCTAACCATTTCCATAAGAGTTTTGTTTCTTCGCTCTGCAACCCCGTTCTGCTGGGGCGTGCCGGGTGCAGTCAGCTGGGATTCAATCCCTGCTTCTGATAGGTATGTCCTAAACTCTCCAAAGAGGTATTCGCCTCCTCGATCAGATCGAAGACACTTGATACTTTTACCTTGTTGTTTCTCCACAACTGTCCTATACTCCTTGAATTTCTCAAAGCATTCGGACTTGCGGTGCAACAAGTAAATGTACCCATATCTAGAATAATCATCAATAAAAGTGACGAAATACTCATAGCCTCCTCTAGCTTGGATCGACATAGGACCATACAAATCAGAATGAATCAATCCTAGCACTTCTTGGCTCCTTAGCCCCTTTGCCGAAAACGGCCTATTGGTCATCTTACATTCTAGACAGGACTCGCAAGCCTGGTAATGATCTTCTACTGGACCAAGATGCCCAGTAGATACCAACCTTTGAATCCTCCTAAGGTTGATGTGCCCAAGCCTAAGGTGCCAAAGATATGCTTGATTCATCGAAGACTCTTTTCTCTTATTAGTTTTAGTCGAGACATTATTCGATTCATTTTGTTGCAGTGTGGGAGACTTTGGTTTAAGAACATATAAATTGCCAACCATTGAACCAGAACAAATCAAATGATTACCATAACGAATAACAACTGAGTTATTAAACGAAACTGAATAACCATTCAAAACGAGTTTAGAAACTGAAATTAAATTCTTCCTAAAACTTGGAACAAAAAGACAATTGTTCAAAACCAAAATACTAGCATCAAATACTAAAGTAACTACTCCCACTGCAACTGCTGCTACTTTCGTAGCATTGCCCATGTAGACTGTAATCTCTCCATCCCTAAGTCGTCTGGTTTCCTGGAACCCCTGCAAAGAATTGCAGACATGATCAGTGGCTCCAGTATCTACACACCAGGTACTGGTAGATACAACCGCTAAACATGTTTCTATGACGAAAGTATGAGAGTTACCTTCTTTGCCCTTCTTGAGGAGAGGACAATCGACCTTCCAGTGCCCTGACTTATTGCTTTGTGGCATCTACCTTTCGGTTTCTTTGCCACAGCCTGTTGAGGTACTAACTGGGTGCTCTGTGCCTTTGCCTTTCCTGCAGCCTTCTTCCTCTTCCTGCCCTTGTGAGGCCTGGAAGGTCCGGCTTGCTCGGCAACCATCACAACTGATTTCTGAGTGAACAAGGCCTCAGCCAACTGGAGTTCTGACAACAGTTCTGGAAGAGCCATATGCATCTTGTGCATGTTATAGTTCAACCGGAACTGATCAAAACTCTTCGGCAGAGATTGGAGCATGATATCGACCTGGGTTTCCCCGTCAATAAAACCTCCAAGAACCTCTAGCTCATTCAGCTGCGCCATGACCTTGAGAGCATGCTCCCTTACGGGTGTACCCTCTGCCATGCGCGTGTTCATCAGAGCACTTAAAGCCTCTTGTCTTGCAGCCCTCGACTGATGCCCAAACAGTTCCTTGAGGTTCAGAAGCATACCTGCAGCAGTGGGCATTGACTGATGCTGATGTTGAAGGACATTTGACATAGAAGCCAGAATGTAACACTTCGCCATCTCATTAGCCTTCTTCCACCGAGCATACTCCTGTTTCTCCTCATCTGGGGCATTGTCAGCCGGCACATCAGGACTGTAACGCCCCGTTATTTTAATAGAAAAATACCGAATTATTTTTCCAAAAATCAGAGCTAAATTTTCGCAAATCAATTTAAAAATTTATTTAACGGGCGCCACCCAAACCATCACATACCACAGTTAAATCAACACTTAACATGCAGGGATCACAACCATCCCGATATAATATCTCATGCCAACATTTACCATATAACAAATAAAACCCCAACACAAGAATATTCAAACCCAATTTCAAACATGTATAATAATCCAAATACATGGTTCGGTTTTCAAAATAATAAATCTAACATGGTTCAGTTTCCAACATTAATAATAATAAGTCTGGCAACGAGATAGATAATAAATCAGTAAGCGGAAGCAGATAAGCAAATCAATAGCAAATAAATGACCCCGCCTCGCTCGTCTTACGCCATAGCCACCAGCTCAACCTGAAAAGAGGGGTAATAGTGGAGGTGAGCGAACACTTGCTCACCGTGGGAATACCATGCAGTATAATCAATATAAAGACTTAAAATCATAATCGCAGCATGAACATAAATCGACTAGTCTACCCTCCCTAAACACAGCCTACGCTCATGTGATCACACCTAACCCGTCAATACAACAAAGACCGGATTACCTGTCAATACAACAAAGACAGGAGCAAACTGTCGATACAACAAAGACAGGAGCAAACCGTCGATACACCATCGCGGAGTCAGCTCTTTAAAGGCTAGAGTTAGGCCTCATAGACTACCGGTTCACATGCATACATAGATTATCAAGCCAAGCATTTATAGAAATTAACATACATGGTAAGGTTTATCGACACCCACCTGATGCTGCAGAGGATGATTGTGAAAGCGCGTTCAAACAAAAGCAAGGGTTCGACTCCTCTTAATCTACAAATTAGGGTTTAATTATTATTATCGTTTTTAATATGGTTGATTAAGGCACAAAAAAACAGGCAAGGTAAACAAGGCAAACGAACATTTAATCAGGCTAACAATTAAGACAATTAAGGCACGTATGGCAGATAAAAAAAATATATATAGATAAATGCAATTTAAGCAGATCAATAAGCACAATAAAACTCAACAATTATCAAGTCACAAATGAGGCCAGACAAACTTCACACACAACAAACGTTTATGCATTCAAAGCCTTTCTTCTCCCTTCTTTTTCTCACAAGCAACACAACACTTTGGCTTGATCCAAAAACTGATTTTTGAACCTATGAAAAGGTCACAATTTCAGCATGCTAGAGGTATCAAAACTCAGCAACACGAAGGAGCAAACATGGCAAAAGATCAAACACAACAAAGCCCCTTTTCATTTTCTTTTTCTCATTTGTATCTCAAACATTGACAATACTTATTATGGCCATAAAACTGAAAATAATTACTTTAACAATCACTGCAATACAATCTTTAATCTCACATAAAATCGTTCAATACATCACAACTAGGTTCATAAGAAAATTGAGGCCAATTAGCACCACATAATCCCATTTTCACTCTCTTTTCATAGGTTCAAGCATTCATGGTAAGTTGAACTAGAACTGAGATTTAATGCTCCAAAACACGTAACTACAGCAATATTAATCAACCAAATCTCAGCATAAGACACGACAAAGAACGACACCTAAACACGCACATAAAACATCACATGATTTCATCTCATTTCTTCTTCAATTTCTCTAAGTCAAAGTATGCCAATTCATCTTTTAAAAACTGAGTCTTATGCATATTTTCGGTCACAACATGATATTAGAATGGCTCAGCCATTACCTGCTTTCACGAATAAAAACAAGGCTGACAAAAGAAACAAAGCTCGGGTTAGGCTAGAGGCTCTCAACTTTGCCGCTGCCCAACGTGAATGGGACCTGCAAGTTGCCCGACGAACCCAATCGGGGCTGAAAGGGGCTGCCCGCTGAACGGAAACGGGACCACTACTGATCGATGCCAATGTTTGAGGACCCCGACTGCTCGATTAAAAGCCTCGAACAGATGTCGGTATTCTCACACGGGCCTGAAAGGGTTGTCGCTGTTGTCCGGGCCGCTAAACGGAGGTCGACGGAGGAGCCACTACTCTCGAAGGTCGCCGGCTCGTGACCGACTGAAGAGAAAATGCCGGCATAGGGCTATTGCTCGGGTTTGACTACTGCCACTACTCCAAGGATCAGACGAACGGCCGGAACTCGCTGCTCATCTCGGCAGCCCGCTGTTTGCGGAGGTGGAGTCGCGCGGCTTATCGGCGATTGGAATCCTCTCCAGCTAAGGTGAAGTATGGTGATGAGGGAGAAAATAATTGCGATCTGCATGAGCTTTTCAATTTAATCGATCTAGCATATCATCTGAATTAACGAACGAGAAGGAAAAATGGCGAGAGAGAGAAAATCTTGGGTTTGAACGACCCTCCGGAGAATTGAATTCCTTGGCCGAGATATAGGAGAAGGTGGTCGATGATCGTGGCTGAAAAATCGCGACAAGTTTCGATCCGTTGAATCGGTCGTTCGTCGTGACTCGTGAGTGAAGGAGAGAAAAGGGAGCAGGCTTTGGATTTTAAATCTTGTTGGGCCTTGATTAATCAAAGAAAATGGGCCCTAAGATTAATTTGGAAGGCTGGAAATAAATTAACCTCGCGCGAAAATTATGAATAAATCGGGTCAAAAATAATCAGCACAAAAGGCCATGAATAATTCACAAGGTTGGAGTATAACTCAAATTGGGTTGGAACCAATTTAATCAGTACAACGTGATAACAAGAATTTTCACTCGATTCGATTTAATAAAACATGGCTCGAAATAAATAAGATCGGATTATCTATATTTATAATACACACAATATATTTATTTAATAATAATCAGTTAAAAACAATTATACAATTACGAGCACATATTCACAATAGAAATTAATAATCGAGTACGAATAAAATAAATCTGAAAAATTAAAATAAATAATAATTTCAATAATTATTCCGGAATAAATGGGGCGCTACAAAGACAAGCCTCAGTTAGCACATACTTATAGCTTTCAGCAGTCAACACTATGTCTAAGTTCCTTTTCCAATCAATGTAGTTAGGACCGGTGAGTTGATTTTCTTTTAGGATAACAGACAACGGATTGAACGACATGATGAATAAACCTGAGAACTACGAAAATATTTTACTGATTAAACATTTTGAATTT
>CACSLK010034108.1:1532572-1545831 GCA_902706635.1 Striga hermonthica | reverse complement strand
TTATCTACATGCAAAACAACAGAACGTGAAACTCATTTAACCAAACATAATTCTCATTCATCAAGGAATAACAAGTGTAATATCCACTAAAGCAAAGCTTAAGTATATAACACCAACAGCTAAGACCCAAACCATCTCAAATTCGTGAGAGACAAGGCTAATCAACCAAGTCAATCGCATCTATCGTCGAGAGCAAGCCGTGGCAAAGCTAGTTTCGAGACAAACGAGTTGAGCAGAACACACGATCCATCATCACATGCGCGGGCGGGCGCGCGCAGGCAAGCGCGCGGGGGCACGCTGATGCGGAAGTGGCTAGGCAGCTTAAGAACGCCGCAAGTCGCGCCTATCAAGCACGCATGAGGCTAGCCCGAGGGACGGCCGAGGCACACGCCCTTGAGAAGAATGCACGCAAGGTATGCGAACTGGGCGAGCAGGCAACAGTTGGCGCACCCGAGGAAGTGGCACGCGAACAGAGAGCGCGTTCGACGGAAGGCAACGCGCACGCGATAGACGACCACGGCAGCAGCGCGCGGGGCACGGCGAGTACCGAAGACGCGGCAGGTGCCCGGGACACGCGCGAGGCACGCAATGGGCGTGCACGTGCGAAGAAAGGCGGTGCCCCAGTCCTCGAGGACTAGGGCGTGTAGGCGGGCGTCGCGCGAGTAAGGCGGTGGCTAGGGCGGTTGGAGCTCTTACTTAGAGTGCAAGACAAGTTCAAGATCCCTAGTTATTTAGTTTCCTTATTATGCTATGATATCTAGTTTGTTTAGGTCACTTAATATTTTATTGCTTAATTAGAGTTATAGTTAGAATAGAATTAGATCAAGTTGGTGCCTATATAAAGTCCTTCCCCCATATTATTTTTCATCATCAATTTTTTCAATAAAAATCCGAACTTTTGTTCAAACACTTTGCTCTAGTTTTCTTCTTGAATTCTTTTGCAATTTTATTCGCTTAGAGGGGTGCGGTTTGTGAACCTCTAGACACCTATAGGCGATTCAAGGCACTGGTTTGTGGCTTATCGGCAGTCGGGACACGCGATCTTCATCATTGGTGCTTTCATTGAGAGGTGTTAGATCGTTTGTCTTTTTTCCATCTCATTCCCTTTATTTTCTTCCCCTTATTTTTTTGTCCCTATCAAAAAAAAAAAAAAATCTTCAAGACGAGTCCACGAAGCAAGGAACGCAAGCAAGAGAAGAAAGCCATGGCCTACAAGGAGATGAAGGATAAAATTGACAACCTCGTCATGCAAGTCCAAACTATGAGCGAAGGCTCGATACCACCAAGGCGACTGTGCAAGATCTGATGGAAACCATGAACCGGCGTTTTGATGAGATGGCACGCAACATGCTTGCACGACAACCACCACCCCAGGGCGAGCGCGAGCAGGCCGAGGGACACGAGCGGAAGCGCGCGGACTTCGAGCAGGAGGACGACTTCGACCGGCGGTCCCAGGCGTCCAACTACCATGACCGGCCGAAGCCCAACAAACTGCGGCTCACGCTGTCCACCTTCACCGACACCGATCCTGATGCATGGATCAACCGAGCTTTGCAACATTTCGAGCTTAATGAGACCGAGGGACATGATCGAGTAAGGTAAGCGACTTATTATCTCGATGGAGAAGCCAACGTGTGGTGGCAGTGGCTCACGAGTGTCTATCGCAACCGTCAGCAAATCATCAGGTGGGACGACTTCGAGCGCGAGTTACTCATGCGTTTCGGCACGTCCGACTACCACAACTATGATGAGGCGCTAACTCGAATCAGGCAGACAGGCAGCTTGCACGATTACTTGAAGAAATTCGAGCGCTTAGCATGCCGAGTCCGAGACTGGCCAGAAACTGCACTAGTTGGAGCTTTCATAGGTGGCTTGAAGTTTGATCTAGCTGCTGAAGTACGCTTAGAGCAGCCCGAGACGATGCACGCAGCCATGGAGGTAGCCCGACGCCGCGAGGACCACCTAGCGGCCACTCGAAGGGGACGGGCCGACGTTCGCTACCCCGATGCGCAACGCACAGGCCCGAGCAGTGCGACCACGGGCGCGTGACCGACCAACAACGTGCGACCACCAGGACCCAAAGTCAAACGCTTGTCGCTCGAGGAAATAAAGCGCCGACGNGAGAAAGGTCTTTGTTTTAAGTGCGAAGAGAAGTTCACATCGGGCCATCGGTGCAAGGAAGCGTTCGTGATCAACATCATCGACCCGGATGAAGAAGAGCCCAAGGATGAAGAGGACATGGAAAGTAAAGGCGAAGTCGAGGTGCCCGAAGAAGAAGCTGAGATCTCGATGCACGCAATGGCTGGAACGAGAGGGCCTAGGACGATGCGACTACTGGCATGGGTCAAGGACCGCTGAGTGGTTGTACTCGTGGACAATGGGTCGTCACACAAATTCATCAACGCCGCGCTATCACAAAAGCTTAAGTTACCAACGACCAAGATCGAGCCATTTGAAGTCCGAGTAGCCAATAGAGAAAGGTTGAAGTGCTCGGATGCTTTTCATAGGATACAGATCAAGTTTCAAGGGGTTACTGTGAAGGCTGAAATCTATGCCTTGCCCCTGGTCGGACCCGACATTGTTCTGGGAGTGCAATGGCTCGAGAGACTAAGAGAGGTAACCACCAACTACCAAACAGGGGTCATGAAGTTGAAAGCTGGAGATCGACGAGTCACTGAAGACCGACAGGGAGAAAGGTACCAAGGAGGTTGGATTGAAGAGAATTGAGAGGGTTTGGCAAGGTGGCGGCCAAATATTTGCGGTAGTGGTTGAGAACAAAAGCGCGCACACGGATGAGGCCGAGCAGCAATAAGGTGAGGTGCGTAAGTTACTCGAGGAATTTGATTGGGTACTGGGCGAGCCGAAATGTCTACCACCACATCGGGAGTTCGACCACCACATACTTCTGGTCAACGAGCAGCATGCAGTACACGTCCATCCTTATAGGTACGGTCACTTCCAGAAGACTGAAATAGACAAGTTGCTGAGATGCTCGAGTCCGGGCTCATCCAACATAGCTCGAGTCCGTTCTTATCCCCGGTCCTGCTAGCAAAAAAGAAGGACGACACGTGGAGGTTCTGCACCGACTATCGAACCCTGAACGCCACGACTATCAAGGGTCGATTCCCTATTCACAGTGTCAACGACATGCTCGATGAGTTAGGAGGATCACGCTATTTCTCAAAGCTCAATCTCAGGGCTGGCTGTCATCAGTTCCGACTCCACAAAGCCGACATCCCGAAGTTAGCTTTCCGTACACATTAGGGGCAGTATGAGTATCTGGTAATGCCATTCGGGTTGTGCAATGCTCCATCCACTTTTAAGTTTTGCTATGAATTCCATCTTCAAGAAGCATCTACGTAAGTTTGTTCTAGTCTTCTTTGATGATATCTTGGTTTATTCAAAGACGTTGGCAGAGCATATCGAGCATTTAAGAGTGGTGCTCTAAATCTTGGAGGCCAACTCATTTTATATCAAGCCATCCAAGTGCTCGTTTGGACAAGAGATGGTCGAGTACCTAGGTCACTTTATTTCCCATGATGGCGTGAAGGTCGATCCAAGGAAGATTGAGGCTATGGTCGACTGGCTTAAGCCAACAAGTCTCATGCAGCTACGAGGATTCCTAGGGCTCAGCGGATAGTACCGAAAGTTTGTGAAGGATTATAGAACCATCGCCAAGCCACTGACTGAGATGACCAAGAAGGGCGGGTTCAAATGGACTGCGGTTAGTGAGGAGGCATTCGAGAAGCTGAAGGGCGCAATGACTACGACGCCAGTACTCGCAATGCCAAAATCCGATGTCTTGTTCGAGGTACATACAGATGCAAGCGATATAGGAATAGGAGTTTTGCTAGTGCAGGAAGGACGACCATTGGCCTATCTTAGCAAGGCACAGGGCACAACTCGACTAGGGCTATCTGTGTACGTGAAGGAGATGCTAACGGTTATCGAAGCTGTGGGATGATGGAGGCCCTATCTATTGGGGCGATGTTTTCAGATTGTAACCAACCAACAACCGCTTAAGCTCCTACTCGAGCAAAGGATCGTGATGTCCGAGCAGCAGAAGTTTGTCTCGAAACTCATGGGATTTGACTTCGAGATAGTCTACCGGCCGGGCCGACAGAATGCTGTGGCCGATGCAATATCCCGATGGACAGATGTAGCCGAGCTCGCGGCTATCACCGGACTAACGTGGGCCGTTTGGGAGGAAGTTCGGAAGGCACATGAGGATGATCCACACTGCAAGGAGTTGCCACAAGGGATCGAGGAGGGCGACAATGCAGTCGCTGACAACGAGCAGCACAACGGCCTAATACTTCATCGAGGCCGAGTATTTGTTCCCGACAGCAGGCAATTGCGAGAAAAGATCATGCAGCACTTCCACGATTCAAAAATTGGAGGACACTCGAAAGTCTACCGCACATGGATGAGGATGGCCAATACCTTATTTCGGCCAAGGCCGCAGAGCACGGTCCGAGATTATGTCGCACGATGCGACGAGTGCAAACGCACTAAGGCTTGCGCAAGGAAAACGAGTGGGCTACTACAACCATTACCGGTACCCGAGGCGATTTGGGAAGACATCACTATGGACTTCATTGAAGGGCTATCGATTTCTAATGGGTTCAACGGTGTTATGGTCGTGGTGGGTCTACTTACGAAGTACGCCCACTTTATTCCCATCACGCATCCTTATACGGTGAAGTCCATCGCCAAGCTATTTGTTGAGTACGTGATGAAGTTACATGGAGCACCGCGATCAATTGTTTATGACCAAGATCGGATCTTTATGAGTAGCTTTTGGTCCGAATTCTTCAAGCTGCAAGGGACCAAGTTGTCAATGAGCTCAGCATACCACCCACAAACATATGGACAAACTGAGGTAACTAACCCAACTCTGAGCAGTATTTAATGTGCTATCTCCATCAATTCCGAAGAAATGGGAAAATTTTCTGCCATGGGCTGAGTATTGGTACAATACCATGTACCATGAGTCGACCAAGATGACACCATTTGAGTTGGTATATGGGCGCAAACCGCCAACACTAACCAATTACTCGGAGGGAGGCACGGTCAACGACGAGGTCGGTCGAGAACTCTAGGAGAGAGATTTAATGTTGCGAGAGTTGAAGAAAAATCTCAGAGGTTCGATCAACCGCACGAAGGCCTCGCAGATGGAAAACGGCGAGAGGAGAATTTTACGCCAGGCGAGTATGTCTACTTGAAGCTGCGACCGTTCAGGCAGCGCACGACAGTTGCAGAGGGCGGCCTAAGTTAGGGGTGCGCTACTATGGGCTTTATCAGATTCTGAAGCGCATAGGCCAAGTGGCTTACCGCCTAGAGCTGTCAGAGAGTTCGCAGATCCATACAGTAATACATGTCTCTCAGCTCAAGAGAAGTTTAGGGGAAGCGCACAAGTGGTGTGAAGAGTTACCAGCAACTGCTATTGATGGGAGAGTCATAGTGCGACCAATTCGAGCGATTGAGTATTGCCAAGTGAGGAAAGTAGGTCGCTATTGTTAGAAGTGTTAGTCGGGTGAGAAGAGTTGCCACCGGAGGAGCCACATGGGAAGATCTAGATGACATGCGCGATCAATTCCCTAGTTTCGTCCTTGAGGACAAAGAAACACTTGAAGAGGACGGGAATGATGCGGAAGTGGCTAGGCAGCTCAAGAACGCCGCAAGTTGCGCCTATCACGCACGTAGGAGGCTAGCCCGAGGGACGGCCGAGGCACACGCCCTTGAGAAGAACGCACACAAAGTATGCGTAATGGGCGAGCAGACGACGACTGACGCGCGCGAGCAGGTGGCACGCAAACGGAGAGCGCGGGCGACGGAGGGCAATGCGCGCGCGCTAGACGACCGCTGCAGCAGCGCGCGGGGCACAGCGAGTACTGAAGACGTGGCAGGTGCCCGGGACACGCGCGAAAGGACCGCTGGCAACGCAGGCGCGCGCGAGGCACGCAGCGGGCGTGCACGCACGGAAAAAGGCGGGCCCCTAGTCCTGGAGGACTAGGGCGTGGTAGGCGGGCGGCGCGGGGGTAAGGCGATGGCTAGGGCAGTTGGAGCTCTTTCTTGGAGTGCAAGACAAGTTCAAGATCCCAAGTTATTTATTTTTCTTATTATGCTATGATATCTAGTTTGTTTAGGTTACATAATATTTTATTGCTTAATTAGAGTTATACTTAGAATAGGATTAGATCTAGTTGGTGCCTATATGAAGGCCCTTGCCCCATGTTATTTTTCATCATCAATTTTATCAATAAAAATCCAAATTTTTGTTCAAACACTTTGCTCTAGTTTTCTTCTTGAATCTTTTGCAATTTTATTCATTTAGAGGAGTGCGGTTTGTGAACCTCTAGACACCTATCGGCGATTCAAGGCACGGGTTTGTGGCTTTTCGGCAGTCGAGATACGTGATCTTCATCACACGCGCACAGGACGGGGCGCGCACGGAGCAGCGCTGGGCAGCAGCGCGCACGGGCAGCATGATGCGAATTTGGCTAGGCAGCTCAAGAATGCCACAAGTCGCACCTATCACGCACAAGTAGGCTAGTGCGGGACTCGGGAAAAGTAAACGCCTTGGAGCAGAACACGCGCGAAGCAAGGAGAAAGGCCCGCAGGCGGGCGGAGATGATGGCGCGCGACAGGCACGCACGTAAGGCTTGCATCCGATGGGGGTCGACGCCCGCATAGATGGCGCAGCAAAGCAACGCGCGAGAAACGCGATCAATGGGGAAGCACGCGCTGGGCGCGAGACCTCATGCCTCGAGGCATGCAGAGAGTCACGCGCACAAGCTTGGAGTGGGACCCTAATCCTTGAGGCGTATGGACTGGCGGGGAGCCACGCGTGCGAGGTCGGCGCTGGGGGCGCAGGCGTGCACCGCAGGCTGGACGCCTAAGCACGCGCGGGCAGAGGTGGCGTGACCCTAGTCCTCGAGGACTAGGGCAAGGCACGCGGGTGGTGCAGGCCGAGGCAGTGTGAGAAGTGCGGTTCGGTTAGGCGGATAGGAGTTCCTTGGAGTGCAAGCCAAGTTATTTAGCTTCCTTGTTCCACTGTAATATCTAGCTTGTTCAGGATTCCTAATATTTTGTTGCTATAATAGAGTACTCGATAGATTATGACTATAATTTGTGCCTATATAAAGGCCCTTCCCCATGTTATTTTTCACCATCAAATTTATGTATAAAAATCCGAACTTTTGTTCAAACACTTTATCTTAGATTTCTTTTGATTTCTATTGCAATTTTATTGTTTAGAGGGGTACGGTTTGTGAACCTCTAGACACCTATCGGCGACTCAAGGCACTTGTTTATGGCTTATCGGCAGTCGGGATACGCGATCTTCATAATTGTGCTTTCATTGACAGGTGTTAGATCGCGTGTCTTTTCCTAGCCCATTCCCTTTCTCTTCTTTCCCTTTATTTTTCGTTCTATCCTATAAAAAAAATCAAAACGAGTCAAGGAGATGAAGGACAAGATCGATAATCTCGATGTTCAAGTCCGATGTATGAGCGAGGCTATGGATACCCTAGGCAAGGGTCTCGATACCACCAAGGCGTCCATTCGCAATTTGATGGAGAGCATGAATCGCCATTTAGATGAGATGTCGCGCAACATGATGGCATGCCAACCACCGGCCTAGCAGCACGACCGCGAGCGACCCGAGGAGGAAGGATGACGGCACGCGGATCATGACCAGGAGGACGACTTCGACCGGCGGTCCCAGGCGTCCAACTATCACGACCGCCCGAAGCCCGAGAAGCCGAGGCTCACGATGTCCACTTTTACCGGCACCGATCCCGATGCATGGCTCAACCGGGCTGTGCAATACTGCGAGCTCAATAATACCGAAGAAAATGGTCGAGTCCAATATATGGCTTATTATCTTGATGGTGAGGCCAACGTTTGGTGGCAGTGGCTCACAAGAGTCTACCGCAACCGACAACGAGTCATTGGGTGGAACGACTTCGAACGCGAGTTACTCACGCGTTTCGGCACGTCCGACGACCACAACTATGATGAGGCGCTAACTAAAATAAGGCAAACAAGCAGCTTGCGGGATTATTTGAAGAAATTTGAGCGTTTGGCATGCCGAGTGCGGGGCTGGCCCAAAACCGCACTAGTTTGTGCATTCATAGGAGGCCTCAAGTTCGACCTAGCTGCTGAGGTGAAATTGGAATAACCCGAAACAATGCATGCAGCTATGGAGGTAGCCCGACGTCGCGAAGACCACCTAGCGGCCTCGCGAAGGGGACGGGTGGACATCCGCTACCCAGACACCGACGCGCGGGTCCAACGACCGCGGGAGCGACCGACCAACAGCATGCGAATGCCAGGGCCGCAGGTCAAGCGACTATCCCTCAAGGAAATTAAGCGATGACGCGAGAAGGGGTTGTGCTTTAAATGCGAAGAGAAGTTCACACAGGGCCATCGATGCAAGCAGGCCTTTGTCATCGACGTCATCGACTCGGATGAGGAGGAGCCCGAGAACGAAGAGGATTTGGAGCAAGAAGATGAGATTGAGGTGCCCGAAGAGGATGCCGAAATCTCGATGCATGCAATGGCTGGAACCCGAGGGCCTAGGACGATGCGACTACAGGCATGGGTCAAGGATCGTCGAGTGGTCATGCTCGTGGACAATGGATCGTCGCACAACTTCATCAATGCCACTCTATACCAGAAGTTGAAGTTACCGACAACCAAGATCGAGCCATTTGAAGTCCGAGTAGCCAATGAAGAGAGGATGAAGTGCTCGGAGGCTTTTCGTGGGGTACCGATCAACTTCCAAGGGGTTACTGTGAGGGGCGATCTCAATGACTTACCCCTGGTCGGACCCGACATTGTTCTAGGAGTGCAATGGCTTGAAGGATTAGGAGAGGTGACCACCAACTATCGAACTGGGGTCATGAAGTTCAAATCATGAGATCAACGAGTCACTCTGAAAGCCGGCGAGGAGAAAGGTACCAAGGAAGTTGGTCTGAAAAGCATAGAGAGGGTTTGGTGAGGTGGCGGCCAAATATTTGCGGTAGTGGTCGAGAACAAGAGTGCACGCACGGACAAGGTCGAGCAGCAGTGAGGCGAGGTGCGCAAGCTACACGAGGAGTTCGACGGTGTGCTAGGCGAGCCCATAGGCCTACCCCCCATCGGGAATTCGACCACCGCATACCCCTAGTCAATGAGCAGCATGCTGTGCACGTCCATCCCTATCGGTACGCACACTTTCAGAAAACTAAAATCGAGTGGCAAGTAGGCGAGATGCTAGAGTCCCGGCTCATTCAATATAGCTCTAGCCTGTTCTCATCACCAGTGCTGCTTGCAAAGAAGAAGGACGACACGTGGAGGTTCTGCACCGACTATCGAGCACTGAATGCTGCGACTATCAAGGATCGCTTTCCCATCCCAAGTGTCGACGGCATGCTCGATGAGTTAGGAGGATCACGCTATTTTTGGAAGCTCGACCTTAGGGTTGGCTATCAGATCCGACTCCACAAAGCTGGCATCCCGAAGATGGCTTTTCGAACACATGAGGGGCACTGTAAGTATTTGGTGATGCCATTCGGGCTGTGCAACGCCCCATCCACTTTTTAGTTCACTATGAATTCCATCTTCAAGGAGCATTTATGCAAGTTTGTTCTGGTATTCTTCGACGACATATTGATCTACTCGAAGACATGGGTTGAGCACATCGAGCATTTGCGAGTGGTGTTTGAAATTTTGGAGGCCAATTCTTTCCACATCAAGCCATCCAAGTGCTTGTTTGGACAAGAGATGGTTGATTACCTAGGGCATTTTATCGCTCATGATGGTGTGAAGGTCAATCCAAGGAAAATTGAGGCTATGGTCGACTGGCCAAAGACAACGAGTCTCACGCAGCTACGAGGATTCTTAGGGCTCACCGGATACTATCAGAAGTTCGTGAAATATTATGGGACCATCGCCAAGCCACTGACTGAGATGACCAAGAAGCGCGGGTTCAGGTGGACCGAGTCTAGTGAGGAGGCGTTTGAGAAGCTGAAGGGCGCAATGACCACGACGCAAGTGCTCGCAATGCCAAGGTTCGATGTCTTGTTTGAGGTACACACAGATGCAAGTGACATGGGAATAGGAGCTATGCTAGTGCAGGAAGGACGACAACTGGCCTATCTCAGCAAGGCCCTAGGCACAACTCGATTAGGGTTGTCTGTGTGCGTGAAGAAGATGCTAGCGGTTGTGGAAGCTGTAAGATGCTGGAGGCCCTATCTATAGGGGCGATGGTTTTGGATTGTGGGCGACTAACAGCTGCTTAAGCACTTACTCGAGCAAATAATTGTGACGTCCGAGCAGCAGAAGTTTGTCTCGAAGCTCATGAGTTTCGACTTCGAGATAGTATACCGGCCGGGCTGAAAAAATGCCGTGGCCGACCCATTATCCCTACGGACAGATGTAGCCGATCTCGAGGCTATCACTGGACCAACATGGGCCATTTGGGAGGAAGTTAGGAAGGTGCAGGAGAATGATCCACAATGCAAAGAGCTGGGACAAGCGATAGAGGCAGGCGACACTGCCGTCGCTGACTACGAGCAGCACCACGGCCTATTACTCCATCGAGGCCGAGTATTCGTTCCTAACAGTGGGCAGCTACGCGAGAGGGTCATGCAGCACTTCCACGACTCAAAAATTGGAGGGCACTCGGGAGTCTACCGTACATGGATGAGGATGGCCAATACCTTCTTTTGGCCAAGGCAGTAGGGAACGGTCCGAGATTATATCGCACGATGTGACGAGTGCCAATGCACTAAGTCCGACGCAAGGTGACCTAGTGGGCTGTTGCAACCATTTTCGGTACCCGAGGCGATTTGGGATGATATCACTATGGACTTCATAGAAAGGTTGCCAATCTCCAATGGGTTCAATGGTGACATGTTCGTGGTTGATCGACTCACGAAGTATGCACACTTCATCCCCATCACACATCCCTACATGGCAAAGTCCATCGCTAAGCTATTTGTTGAGTATGTGATGAAGTTACATGGAGCACCATGATCAATTGTCTCTGACCGAGATCGAATCTTCATGAGTAGCTTTTGGTCCAAATTCTTCAAGCTACAAGGGGCCAAGCTATCGATGAGCTCAGCATATCACCCATAGACAGATGGACAAACCGAGGTAACTAACCGAACTCTTGAGCAGTATTTTAGGTGCTATGTCCATCAATTTCCTAAAAAGTGGGAAAAGTTTCTACCATGGGCTAAGTATTGGTACAACACGACGTACCATGGTTCGACCAAGATGACACCCTTCGAGCTGGTATATGGGCGCAAACCACCAATGCTCATCAACTATTCGGAAGGGGGTGCAATCAATAAAGAAGTAGGTCGAGAGCTGGAGGAGCGAGATTTAATTGCGAGAGTTAAAGGAAAAACTCGAAGGCTTGATCAACTGTACTAAGGCTTTCACAGATGGAAAAAGACGTGAAGAGAGCTTTGAGCCAGCGACTTTGTCTACTTGAAGCTATGACCGTTTAGGCAGCGCAAGACCGTGCAGACGGCAGCGACCAAGCTAGGGGTGTGCTATTATGGGCCCTATCAAATTATGAAGCGCATAGGACAAGTAGCTTACCGACTAGAGCTACCGGAAAGCTCGCAGATTCATCCGATCTTACATGTCTCTCAGCTCAGAGAAGATTAGGAGAAGCGCACAAGTGGTGCGAGGAACTACCGGCGACCGCGAATGATGGAAGGGTCATAGTGCTGTTAGAGGTATGCTGTAAAAGCTATGTTTTGCAGATTCTATCAATTCCATTTTGATCTGGCAATCATGTTTCGGTCAAAGTACATATGTTTGCAGTTTATTTATTTATGCAAAACATACACCATGTCTTATATTGAGGTAGTGTAGTTCGAAGAGTTTCGAACAGAAAGATCACCTATCGGTTCCTTATAAGACTAAACTATTCATTCACTGTCTAGACTGGCAGTGAGACCCCACTTAGAAAAAGACTGTAGTGTATTCTCGATTCAGTTTGTCTTTGACTAAAAGGATTACACTAGAACTTATGTTAAGTGTTGAATAGGACCACGGAAGGATAAGGATATGAGACTCACTGACCGTTGTCGTAACCTAGACCTTCAGTGATTGATGCGTTCTCTTAACCTGTAAAATAATATAAAATAGGCATATATTTTTATTTCTTATTTATTTGATTTACCAAGTGATTCCTATTCTGTTAGGATGACATACGAGGTATTTTGGTAAGTAAGAATAATTATATGATGTGCTATTATAGATTATTTACAGTCAATATGTTCTAGTGCACTGGATTGATGACGTCCCCGAAATGAGCTCAGAAAGGAACATTATGTTAAACCCTGCAGGTAGACGATTGTCTGACATAATGGTTAAAGGCTGAGTGGTACTAATTTTGGAAATGAATAAGAAGTTGATTAATTACTTTGTCAGTAATTTAATTAATCAACGGACGTTATATCTTAAACATAGGGAGGTAAATCGATCAATCAGATTAATATTATTTAATCATGGAGGCTCGATTTTATTGGCAAAATAGTGGCTAAATGGGGAGAGTAATAATATTACTCTAGTGGGCCGTTTTATTATTTAATTCCATTAAATATGAATTAATTTTATTCCATATTAATTAATTAATTAGGAGAATAAAATTCCTACTAGAATCTTCTCTTGGAATTAGGAGACTTGGGAGTCTTCTAGAAGATGAAGATTACTGGAAAATATATTTCCTACATTATATTATTAATTGGAGTAAAATTAGGTTTCCTAAATTAGGATTTAATTCTATTTCCATGATTATTAATTTAATTAGGAAAGGAAATTCCTACAAGGATCTTCTCTAGTGTTAGGAGACTTAGGAGTCTTCTAGAAGAGATGGATTAGTAAGAGATCTCCTTCCTAGATTGAGTTAGTATTGGATTAGAATTAGGAGTCCTAGGCCTAATAGAATAAGCCCATATTTAGCACCTCCTTAAGGTCCCTAATGGAGCCTATAAATACACCACGTCCTAACCTCTCCTACAATGTTGTGTTGGCCGAATTTCTCATCTACATACACGTGAGAATTACATCGTTCGAGAGTTAGGGAGATCCGATTAAACGCTCCACCAAGTTTAATCGGAATAGGTGTTTAGGTTATTCGTTAGAAGGCTTTTGGGTACAGTTATTCGAGCCTTTAATATATATATATGTATATATATATATATATATATATATTCGGTCATCATCTCCATCGTGTCACCACCGTCCTC
>CACSLK010034108.1:1485577-1508149 GCA_902706635.1 Striga hermonthica | reverse complement strand
GAACACGTGGTCTTATTGAACGAACATATTAAGATACAAAATAATTGCGGAAAAAAATTAAAGGCAAATATAAGTTAAAAGAACAAAATAAAAATTTATAAGAGAAGATGACAAAAATATTGAATACTAGAGTAGAAAAAGAAAAAAGTTAAAGAAAAAACACAAAAAGAAAATACAAAAGATTTACATGTAAATAAATATAATTTATTTTCTATAAATCCATATAACTTTGAAAATTAATTTGTGCATGAGTTTATGAAGGCACACGCCTTTTTATTTTATTTTATTTTATTTTGTTGCCAAATTTCTTCTTTTTCTCTCTCCTTTTTTTTCCGTATATTTTTTTTTTGGATTTTGAGTTATCCACAAATTATTGTTCATATATTCTCTTTACACCATTAATTTTGAATTCAAACTGTGATATTAATCTCTTTAACTTTTAGTGGTTTTCATGCTTTCTATATATAGAATGTTGAAGGTATTATTTATTTGATAAAATTTTTTAAAAAAATTTAAATAACAACCTTTTATATATAGATAGATATTATATAAAATCGTACAACAAATAAATATGCCGTAATATTTCACTATTTTTAAAAACAAAACTTCAGTTGTCGGCTCGCTCCCGCAATCTCTCTCTTTGGAATCCACACGGAAAGAGATGATAACAGTAACATAACTACATCACACATAGTGATGACTCATTCATACTCTAAAAATGACATTTTTTTAAAGATTTACTAGCGTTGCTTAGTGTGAAAGTAAGGCAGGTGAGATAACCGAAAAAGGGGAAGCAAATTTGAGAGAATCTTCATCTTTTGGTTTCCGCTTGCTTTATAGGAAATGCAGCGTTTGAGCAATCGGTTTCTGCTGGCGGCGTTGCTGCTTGTGACGGCGGTGGCGGCGGTTGACGGGGACTGGAAGAGGTTTACATTGACTCTCGAGAGGGCGAGTCACGAAGGGCTTGAGCTGAGTCGACTCAGGGAACTCGACCGGGTCCGGCACGGCCGGTTCTTACAGCAGCAGCAGCAGCCTCCTGGGGTCGTTGATTTCCTTGTCGATGGCACCTACGATCCTTATCTTGTTGGGTATTTTTTTGTCTAATTTCTCTTCTAAAAAAAAAAAAAAGAAAAAGAGATACGAAAAATATTTGTATGGATGCAAGTAATATGCTAGTATCTCAAAAACTTAAGGTGAGAGCTGTACGAAAGGTGCTATATTTCTGGTAATTTGTCTTAATGATTTTTCGATAATTTTCATAATTATTTATTAACACTGTGTCTATACTTTGCTTAAATTTCCATTTTTGAGACTCTTTTATTTGATGGTTGGGCAATAATAACTTCCCCAAACGGAATTGATTCTTGGAATCTTGCCTTTTTATTGCATTCTTGATGATCCAAACTCTATAGTCCTTGCTGAGCTGATTAGTCATGTGTTAACAAACAGGCTATACTTCACAAGAGTCAAATTGGGAAATCCACCAAAGGAATTCTATGTACAGATTGATACTGGAAGTGATGTCCTCTGGGTCAGTTGTAGCTCCTGTTCTGGTTGCCCCACATCCAGTGGCCTCCAGGTAAAAATAAACAAAAAAATAATAAAATAAAATAAAATAATAATAGTATCTCCTTCTCTGGATTTTTTTTTTCAATGTTATTGAGTTTATTCTGGATTGTTTTATCAGATAGAGCTCGAGTTTTTCGATCCATCTGGGTCGTCGACCGCATCCGTAATCTCGTGTTCAAACCAACGATGTGCTTCGGGAGAACAAACTTCTGACTCCCTTTGTACAGATCAGAATCGCTGTGGGTACAGATTCCAATACGGTGATGGCAGTGGCACATCCGGGGTTTATCTATCAGACCAAATGTATCTTGACTCGGTGGTTGGAAACTCGTTGACTACGAATTCCTCGGCATCCATTGTTTTCGGGTGGGATTCCGATTAAAATCCGCCGATAAATGTGTTCAAAAGTATTGCTCCTGATTTAGATTCTACAACTTATGCACCAAATATTGTTTAGCTTCTTACGAAAGTAGATGCTTTCGGGAAAATTATAACTTGCAGGAAAGAATCTCTTGATGAGTTTTCTTAGTCTGTAAATAGGATGGGTTGCTTTTTTGGGTACAGATGTAGCACGTCGCAGACTGGAGATCTCACGAAGTCGGATAGGGCAGTTGATGGTATATTCGGGTTTGGTCAGCAGGGCATGTCTGTAATTTCTCAGCTGGCTTCACAAGGGATTGTCCCGAATGCATTCTCTCATTGCCTGAGAGGGGGAAATGGCGGCAGGGGTGGTATACTGGTGCTTGGTTTAATTGTGGAGCCAAATATAGTCTACACTCCCCTTGTTCCCTCACAGTATGTAAAATTTCTTGCTGGTCACTTTTGAGATTGTCCATGATTCTCATGCACTTTCTTTTTCTTTCCTCTTGGATAATAAGTTAAAATTCTGTTCTGTTACTGACTTGTTTAAATTTTGGGTATGAAGTATATATATATATACATTATTGTGATGAACTATAAGAGTTATGTGCAGCAGATTCTTTCAAAAATGTATTGCCCGGAATCTGAAATTGTAGAAAACATGTTTGTTCAAAATTCTGTTTTGTTAATTGATCTTTTAAATGTCAGGCATGATGCATACAGTATCGTGAGATTTGATGAACTGTAAGAGTAAATGCTGCAGATTCCTTAAAAAAAAAAAAAAAATAAAAAAAAAATATTGCCCAAAATATGATATTGCTAGAAAACGTGTTTGCGGGTCGATAGTGCTGGAGTATAAAGAACCGTCGCTGTATTTATTTATTCGCTTTTATGAAAGATGCATAGACACACTCACATCGGGTTTTCTTTCTCGTCTTTTTCCCAAAACCTTATTTCTGTAATTTTATGAACTTCTTCAAACTAGATAGCCATTTTACTTTGTGCAGGAGCACATAGTAGCATGTGAAGTAAAGAAATTCCTATGATAAGAGAAAGGGCAAGAAAACTTATTTCTGTTGTACAACGCAGAATGAAGAGGACTGAAGATATTCAACAAGTGATCCTTCAATGTTATACATATAAAAAACAAATAATAAGAATACATAGTGGATTTTGTTTCTAAGCATGTTTAACTTGTAAGATTTCAAGATTTGCTCTAACGCTATCTCATGACATAGACCGAATGGACTTTGTTTAATTCTCTAATCCTTTTCACGACATAGGCCCTTCTGATTTGGTTTAATTTTCTTAACCATGTTATTTTCTTCTCCCTTAGCAGGACACTTGATACTGAAAAAAAAGCCTAAAAACCGTTTCTTAATTTTCAGAGAATTTTTTGATTCTTGATCGTGAGTATCCCAAGGATGGCATCTTGGGAGCCTTTTGTTTGCGTATGTTGTGCATTTTCTATGTTTATCTCAAAAACTACTGCTTACAAACTTTCAGGCCCCATTACAATGTAGATCTGCAGAGCATTGCCATAAACGGGCAGATATTACCCATTGCATCATCAGTATTCGAAACATCGAGTAACACGGGAACAATAATTGATTCAGGAACAACATTAGCATACTTTTCTGAAGAGGCTTATGATCCTTTCATAAATGCAGTAAGTTTGATGAGTAACTCATAAGTTTTTCATATCTTTTTTATATTACCTGGTTACATCTGCCAGTATTGACTGACAATCTGACATTATATTTAATCTAAATCCAAGTTTTAGAATCTCTTTCCTGGCTGGCAGGTTGAGCAAACTGTTTCTCAGTCTATAAGCCCCACTCTCAACAGAGGAAACCAGTGTTATTTAACCACATCCAGGTTTCCAGTCGAGATGCACTTTTCCTGATTACATGTCTAGATTTGTTTATTTTTTTCTTAGTTTTCTGTTTGTTCGATGTTGTATTTAGTGTTTCCGATATTTTCCCTACGGTTAGTTTGAACTTTGCGGGTGGGGCATCCATGGTACTGAGACCCCAGGATTACCTTTTGCCGCAAAACTCTGTTGTAAGTTTCTTGAATTATAATTCCCTTTTCAGAAATTGTAATTTCTTTTGAACCTATGCAGTTAGGGTTTTGTATTCATTGTGTCTACTTTGGTAAAGTTTATTGGTTAACAAAAATATGTTAATCAGTTGGGTTAACTAACTTGTATTGAGCAGCAAATTATATTGGAATAGTGCAAGTGTTAGGTGTGCGTAACTACTTATAGTTAATGTACCATGTACTGTCTTGTGTAGGATGGTGCTACTGTGTGGTGCATTGGCATTCAGAAACTTCAGGGTCAAGGAATAACGATTTTAGGAGGTATAATTATATTATGGTATACCGTATATGATTTTATTTAAAAAATTAATTATTACCTTGTATCTAGGAATCATCTTTTCAATAAATAGCATCAATATGTTACGACACGAAAACTCAATTCGTATACCCTAAGAAAATTCTTATGTGAATTCAATTAAATTAGTGACGTACTCATTTAAGTTTCTTTGAATTTGGTATGTAGGTGTTGCAAATATATTCTGTGTATTCGTTCTGGCTGATCAAATATAGAGATATCACCTTTTTGGGTAATTTGTTTCCATCCTTCTGTGCAGATCTCATCTTGAAAGATAAAATTGTCGTATACGATTTGGCCAGTCAAAGGATTGGTTGGGCTAACTACGACTGTAAGTTTCTTTAGCACAACCCAAAATTTATTGTACAATTTCATGTCTTTGTATGCTGCTCGGTCACATCTATATGAAATCTTCATCTGCTATAGGTTCATTATCCGTGAACGTATCTACTACAAGCAATGGCAGAACTGAATTTGTGAACGCAGGACAAATTGACAGCAGCTCAGTCGGTCTCGAGCCATACAAGCTAATATCAAGTGTTGCCTCAGCTTTTTTGCTGCATTTACCATTTTTTGGTGTATTTCCATTTTTGTGATAAATATTGGACTTTCAAGATTTACCCTTCCCTGCCCAATATGGTTTGATAGCCATCTGCGGGTTATAGATGCTACACACTTTTTTTATTTGTATTGTTTTATTTTATATGTAGTGTTCAAGAACAATATATTTTTGTTGTTGACATAGAATACATTCAAATTTGTGGGATTTGTGTTGTATATAAAGATAAAAATATTACCTTGTTCGCCACTTGTATTAGTAAATATATTCCCCTGCCCACGGCAGGCAGTGCCCACTAATTTGTTTTATATGGAAAACGTATTATGAGAATACGTTTTTCAATTAAATTTTGTCTTTTTGACAAAAATGCTTTCCTCATTTTTAGTACAGTTGTATACAACATTATTTTCTTATTTATACCAATTTTTTTTATTGTTATTATGGTTTCCATATATAAATCAATAGTTCTACCGAATATATATACATTTTTTTTTTAATAATATGACAAATGCTTAAATTATATTAATGGGGGCTCTGCAAAAAGATGCTTAAGATAATTAAGGATTTGAATATCGTTTTTCCTCTGCAGGCAAACAAGATGCTCCAAACATTGGCCGCCTCCGCGGCCACCGTTACCAGATTGAATCACCATACAAGCCCACTACTCATGGTTATGAGTTGGATTTTACATCACGATCCTTCTTTCGGCGTTTGTTGTTTCGGATTTCGGCGTACGACCACAGTGCAGCGGCTTGAAAATAAGGGACCCCACAGTATATCCGTACTCTCAATTGAAAAGAACTCGCTTAAAAATAGTTCAACCCAATTGCGCAAATTTTTCTTGGATTCACAAAAATGCCGACTATTGTTTTCATGTCGCCTGCGACATTGGTAGTGTTGGGTTCTTTGTAACGCCCCGTTTTATTTTAAAGACTTTACCAAATTTATTTATAAAAATCAGAGTAAAATTTTTGCAAATCTCAAATTAAAACATATTTCTCAATCGGCGCTACTTAACTACCAAAAACAATTACACCTTAATCTCCTACCAAAAGAAAACTTCCCAAATCACTTTTACTTGCCCCTCAAGTTACTCTCTCTCTCTCTCTCTCTCTCTCTCTCTCTCTCTCTCTGGCACGTCTCCAAAAGAAAGGAAAACCGCGTTTCCTCTATCTTCTTCCCAACCAGATTTCTGATTTCCTCACGACTGCAAACCATCCCCACACAATTTTCCCTCCGCCGAACCCTTCCATCGCCGAGCACGCCATCGGTGCCAGCACTCGCCCTCGATCTCCATCTTTCTTCACGCGCACTTGGTCCTCCAGCCGAGCAGCAACCAGTTCCACCACACCATCGCAAGAAGGCCTGGCCGATTGTTGTCCCGTCGCGTGCTCATTCCCGCGCCAAGTTCCAATGAGTCCATTTTCCCAACGACCCTTTATCTAATCGTGCGCCCTCTTCGACGGACCTTCTAGTCCTGGAGATCACCAGCGTGAACCAACATGCTTCGACCACCGCTGCACATCTCCGAGCACCATAGTCGCAAGCACCTCCATCGTCGCAAGCCTTCTCGTTGTTCGCGAGCCCCGGCAAGTTCTAGGCCCCGTTCGTCGTGCCGTCTGTTTTCACGACCGCATCCCACTCCCGTTCATTGCTTGTTGTTCGTGGGTTGTCACCACGATCATCGCTGCCCCACGCTGCTGTTTCAGGCCCCCGAACTCGTTGTCTAGGCCCCGAGTCGAAACGCGCGACCCCGTCGGCGAGTCAAGCTGTAACGCTCCACTTTTATTTAATGAAACTCCATGGCTTTTTAGAAAAATCAATTTAATTTTTCAAATTCATTTCAAACATTTGTGGCGTTACTCATTTATTTTCAAAACATTAACACATATATCATTATACTTAGTCATAGTAATGACATCAAAACATATTCCAACACCTTATCAAAGGTTTCATCCCAAGTCATTATTACCCAAATCGGGTTTCTAAATTTTTAAAATAAAGACATAATAGTGTCAACGGGGCATCTCTCCTAAAAATGTTTCAAAACATAAATATCCAAAGTTCATAAATATCCCAAGTCATATATCATAAATAAACCCAAAAGCGGAAGCAATACAATCAATGGTCTAGTCCTCTAGACCGACCACCACTCACCCTGCCTCACCGTGCCCGCAACCTGCTTAACCTGCATCCGTGAAGAGTAGGTGGGGGTGAGCACAATATGGAATCCGTATGTTTGTGTCATTTTGTTTGCGCTTTTCGTTATTCTTTTCCCTTTCTTTTCCCCCCATTTTGAGTCTTTTTGTTTGTTTTTAGTTTGTTTTGTGTTTTGTTCTGTGTTTATCTCTATTTTGAGTCATTTAAGTACTTTTGTTCGTTTTTCGGTCGTTTTCCAGTTTTTCCTTGTTGTTGGTGTGCAGGGTGTAAGACTCAGGAGGATTTGATATTCATGATAAATAGACCGAGCGAGTATGGTTAAAGAGAGCGTTTCGTTGGGAGAACAACGGAAAAAACAGAATCAGATTCCGAGCCCAAACGAGTGTATACGAGCCAAAAATGTAAGTTCGTGTGATATGATGCCCAGGCACTGCGCCGCGATACACTAACGCGTGCTGCTACCTGCCTCCCCGCGCCGTGCTTGCACCACGTCACCAACAAACGGTTCCCAAGGTCCCAGCTCTCTGCGCTGCGACGCTCCCACGACATCAATAGAGCAGCCTTCATTTCCTGCAGCGTCGCGATGCATGGCGCGCCGTGATGAGTCCGCCTGCCGCGCCGTGCCGGTGTGCCGCGCCGCGGCACCAGCTGTTTCTACTCCCAGCAATCAGACGCTCCACGCTGCGCCCACCTTCACGCCGTGCTGCCCATTCTGCCGCGACGCTCACGCCCAGATTAAGCCCTGCCGCGCCGCGCATGTCTCCACGCCGTGAAGGAGCTGTTCGCTGCGCCGTGACGGGCCACCGCACCGCGACGCCTGGTAGTGGCATGTCGTGATGAGTCCTTGCCACGCCGAGACCTGCGTTGATATAAATATGAGATCGGGAATTAGTCGAGGAGGTTTTTTTCTACGCGACAAAACACCGAAACCCTATTCTCTCTTATTTTTCATTGTTCTATCATAATATTAACCATAGAACAAGGATTTAATCTTGGATTTTGCTTTTTCTTTCGGATTCAAGCTTTTTTATCGGATTCAACGTTGGGATTTGTCAATCGTAAGATTCTCTTTTAATTTTATCGTTAATTATGAATTCTTCGATTTTCATGAATGCTTGTGTTGATTCAATTATGAGTAGCTAAATTCACATGCTAGGGAATAGGGGATTGAAGTTTTGAATTTGTTTGCGTTTATCATGTTCGTGATTGTTCAATTTATGTGAGTGGTCTTTTCTTAGGGTTTTTCGATTATTTAGCTTGAGTTTTGAGAATTGTTGAAGGGTGACACTTCAACTTGCAATTGTTTGATTGAATTTGATAAATTCGTGCTTAATGATTTAAATTCTCTTCGGGCTAGTTGATTAACCACCTTCTAGTCCTTTTTAATCGACTCTTAGAACCGAAAGGACAAGAGTCGGTGGAAATAGGCTCGTATAAACTAGGCTTGTTTGTAATTGTATTGCCTAGGTGTTAAATGACTTGTTAACTTGCCGTTTAAGTTTATTCTCTTGTTACGAATAGTTATTGAGAATGAGTACTTGAACGTGCCGGTTATTCAAATCTCTTAACCGAACAATCTCTTGCTTGATAATCGCATTTCGAACTGAAACGGTGTTGACGAGCGTTTTCGGTCAACGATTAAGATTGGAAATATTGAAAGTGCAGGACTAGAAATAAAAGAAAGATACGGTTTAATTACGATTTTATTAAATGATCACGAGGTCGGCCTCTCGTACGAGATCGACACTTATGATGTACTTACAATTCTTTCAAAGGACTTCTTACAATTTTAAGAGAGAGAAAGTAGGAGTAAACTTAAGTTAGTTGAGGATTCAACAATCCCAAAATAAATGAGGTGAGCTGCTATTTATAGTACTCTTAAATGGGGTACTGTTCACCTGTCTTGTCGCACAGTAGGTTTGCAGAGCAGTTCGACGCCTCGCTGACAGTTCATTAATGCGATTTGAGGTTTCTCAAATCATTGCTTGCTAGGCATTTAATGCAAGCATGGGTAGCATTTAATGCTGATTAAACGACTGTGACAGGCCGTCCCATCAACGACTGATGACCTCCCAAGTGGCGAATATTTTAATAGCGACCGGATCAGCGCTATCCTTTGGCAGGGCGGCTCTAGCTTATTCAGATCGGCACCTTCGCTCTGAAGGTCCGCGCGGTCCGGGTGAGCCTTTCTCCAGTTCGGTACCGGGGTGAGATCGGCCCGGCCCCCCCGAGTCCGGGTGCCGGGCTCGGGAAGCATTTTCTTCAACCCGTACTGCATATAATTCCTCGACTCAGGTCGGCTCCTGCGATCCTGATCGGCTCGGCGCTTTTTAAGAATTCGGTCCTACACAGCTCATGGGGCCGACCCGTTTGGTCCTGACCCGACCGATCCGGATGTCAATATACAGGCCCCCGAGCTTCGAGGTGAGTTCCGCGACGTCTCCTCTGAGGTCGTCACTTTAGGCAGCCTGGATCGGCCCTTCCGCTACACTTAGCGTGTGTAAGATTGATCTCATGGCCGACATTAATGACGTCAGCTGAAGGGACGTGTACTTAATGCGACCTGACGGTTGCTTTCCTGTCGGTTACGAAAAGTCGTGCAGCTTTTATCGTGGCCTACGTGGCAGACACGTGTCGTTGCCCCATTAAATTCCCAGAAGGTCGTGCGCGTCGGTTGGCGGCGGTTTCGCCTTTTCAAATTTTTGAATTTTGAATTCCTTACACGTGGCTGAATCTGATTGGGACCAAATCCTTATAAATAGAACCCCTCGGTCACTGTTTCTTCTTCTTCTTCTTCTTCTTCTTCTTCTTACCTACACAAATCCGATTTTCTTTGGCTTTTCGAGGAAGAGACTTTCAAGTAGTTTTTTGGTCGGACTTTTCTTTTCTTCATGGTAATTTCTTCAATTTTTTACCCATCTCTTACTTTCTTTTTCGGTTATGTCTTCGCCTTCCAAACCCGGATCTGGTGCCGGCGCGTCCGGGGGGGATTCCGGCTCTTTCGGTGACTCGTCTCCGCCTGCGACGAGCAAGCTTATGCTTTATTCTCCGATGTCAGCCGAGAGGGCTTTGGCCGAGGCGGTGCCGATTTCTATGGTTTGCCCGAGTTCTCCTCCCGCCGATCCGAACCCAGGCGAGGGTCACGACGTCGAGCCGGATTTAAATCGGACCGCGGGGGCATGCGATGAGGCGGACGTGAACATCGACTTCCTTAAATCCGACTCGGACGTCGATCAAGATTTAGTTGACGAAACTCTCCGCGGCGACACGGAGGGTCGAGAGAGAGTGCCGATGGGCCGCGGTGACGAAGCCACCGATGCCGGGATCGAGGCAGCTACTTCTGTTCCTCCGGGTTTTTGGCGCCGCCCTCCTCGAGTCTGGGGGACCCACAGTGATTCTATGGCCTGGTTCATGGCCTCGGCAATAGACGATGCCGATTTGGTCCAGTTGCGAGGCAAGCATAATTTCGGCCCGGGAGTTCACCTATTTGCGCCCTACCCCGGGGAGCGGATCCATTGCCCGACGCCGGGATGTATTGGGGTTTACCGAGATAGCATTCGCCTCGGGCTTCGGTTTCCTCTGGCGGGGGCGCTTAGCGACATCCTCTGCAAGTATGAGGCCGACATCAACCAACTCACCCCGTTCGTATTTGCCCGGCTCCTCGCCCTAATCGTGATGTTTCGGCAGGAGGGGTGGCCCGATCCTACTGGGGCCGAGGTGAGGACCCTGTTCGGTCTCAAACGGTCGGGCGACACCGGGAACTATTACTTATCGGTCCATCCGGGGATCGACAAAACATTGGTCGATAAACTCCCGGAAACCCTCCACGACTATATGCCTGGATGGTTCTGGGTCGGAGGTGACTGGAGAGCCGAGGACGTGGCCCGTCACCCTTCCACTCATTTCATTACTCATAGAAGTAAGAAAATTTTTATCGTCTCTTTCTTGTACTAATATAATTCCTTTTGTGCTAACAGGCCGGTGTTTGCGTTTTCAGTCCAAAATCTGGTTCCCGCCCTCAGCGAGAGTTTGTCGGCACACGTTGCGACCCTGCTCTGGCGTTCATATGCAGATCGGCGCTTTCGTCCCCTTGTGCAAGAGAGTAGCCTGCTCGAACACAACCTAAGTCCGGTCATCCCGAATAAGTCTTTCACCCCCAGTGAGTTTCTTTTCGGCCTGCTCGGTACTTTCGCGCGAGGCTTCTTTCGGGCTTTAATTCTTATGTTGTTTGTTTTTTTGTTTTGCTTTTTCACTGGGTCTGTGCAGTTTACTATCCCTTGCTTCGTCAAAGCAGGCTCAGGACCATAAAAGAAGTTAACCAACATCGACGCGAGCACCCCGACCCTTTGAAAGCCAGGCTAAGCAACATGTCTGCCCGGATGAGGATTGCTATGGAGAGGGCGAAGAAAGCCCAGGCGTCCGGATCGGCACCGGTCGAGAACTTGCCTCAGTCCGGCCCCAGCGCTGCGAGAGGAGGCCAGACTGGTGGGCGTGGGGGCCAAACTGGGGGCTGCGGCTCGGAGACCATCCGCGGTACCGACCCCGGGCGCGGTGCCGGCCCGACTGGGGTGACTGTGGAGCCCCGCTTGACGAGGAGCCAGGCTCGAGAGGAGGAGACGGCCCATTCTGACAAGGAAGCGATCGGCGCCGAGGAGCCGCCGGCCCGGAGTCCAGATAGGAAGAAGAAAAAGGTGGACAAGGGGGGTCCATCTTTTGTACCGGACACGGCTGCTTCCGTCGGCACTCCTGCCCCCTCAATTTACCTGCTCGTCGACCCCGAAATTTGGGAACAATTCCTCAAGGAACTCCTCGGCTTTCCCGACACCTGGTTCATTGATGCCAAGGCCGCCGCTGTTCCGGAGATTGCCAATGAGCACGGCCTTCCCGAGGCTTCCATGCAGGCAGCTCGTCTCCCCATGATCTCGTGGACCCCGTCTGCGGAGGCGGCGACCCAGCAATTGTCCACTACGCAGATTATCCAACACTCGGCTGCCTCTATGGCTTGCTCGCTGGTCGAACTTGTCCACGCCGCTGCCCAGACGCGTGAGCTCGAAGCCGCGAAGCGTAAGGTTGATGCCGAGCTCATCTTGAGCAAGGCCCGGGTCCGATCTTTGAATGACCAAGTTAAGGAGTTCAGACCGCTTGAGCAGGAGCTCATTGTTCTTTGCGGGGCGGCCCTGAAAGCTAGAGAGAGGGAGGCCGAGCTGGGGGAGGCGAAGAGGGTCGCTGAGGAGAAGTTGGAGAGGGGAAAGGCCGACTGGGCTTTTTGAGAAAGAGTCCCTGGAGAAGAAGCACGCTCTCGAGATGGCCATGCAGGACAAGGCCTTCAACCAGGACATGAAGGCTCTTCGCGCCCGGGTCCGCACCTTGGGCGAGCAAATGGATGCCCATAGGGAAGAGGCGGTGGAATGGGCCAAGACGAACGTGGCGACTCTACAGCCGCAGTTAAGCTACCCGGAAGTCCAGAACCTCATTCAGAAGGAGATGATGGCCGACATGGACTTCGGGGTCGCTTACAACCTCTTTTGGCTCTTCCAGCGCCTTGATCACGGGCTCCTCTCCTTGGAGGACTTCCGGGCAATCATGAATGCGAAAATCGCCAAGCACGACTTGGTGGCCGAGTTTGAGGGGATTATCTGCGAGGTTGACGAGGAAGAGGCGGAGCTGGTGCGCCATCGTCAGGGTTGGGCGGACGACCTTATTGTCGGTCTCCAAGACTTTGGCCCGAATCCGAGCGACCGGCGCCTGTCCGATGGGGAGAGGTTGAGGAGCTATGAGTCCTTCCCTATCTTGGGCGATGATGAAGATGGTTTCACCTTGCTGGATCCGAGACTGGCAGGTGACGATGGGGCCGACACTTCTAGAGTGAAGGACGAAGGGGGGGACATGACCAACATCCCGGCTGGGGATCCGCCGGTCATCGACTTGGAGACCGACCCTGAGTCTGCTGAGAAGGATGCTGCCGAAGTAGTTGCTGGTGCCGTTCCCGAATCTGAGGCCGGTCCGTGAGGTCGATTTTACAGCCTTTGTGCTATTTTGGTCGTGTGTGGCCTTTCTAAAAAACTGTTTTAGTCTTTCCTTTTTGCTTGCGTGTTTTTGTTAAGTTTGTTCAGACTAAGTACTCCGTTATTGCCGCTTTAGCTTTTCTTTTGAATGGATTCCCTGTTTTGATGGTTTTTGTCTTTTACTTTGTTATTTTTTATTGAGTTCTCCCAAGTTCGTTTGGGGTGTCGAGCTTCTGGCCGGACTTTTTGATGGCGAGGCCGAGCTCGTGGTCGAGCTCGGAGCTGATTCGTTACTTGGCCGAGCCTCGTGATCGGGCCTGGCCTTATTATTTACGGGGCCGAGCTCCTGGTCGAGCCCGGCGCTGGTTTATTACTTGGCCGAGTCTCGTGATCGGGCTCGGCCTTATTAATTACGGGGCCGAGCTCGTGGTCGAGCCCGGCGCTGATTCATTACTTGGCTGAGTCTCGTGATCGGGCTCGGCCTTATTAATTACGGGGTCGAGCTCGTGGTCGAGCCCGGCGCTGACTCATTACTTGGTCGCCTCACCTGTCCGAACTGTTTCACTGAGTCGGTTTGCGGTTTGGGCCAGTCGAGCTACGCGCTTGAGCTCATTTTTTCATTCCTTACAATTGGCAGCTTTGGCCTTACCGGGCTACTTTGCTGAGCCCGGCTTGTGCCGGCCAGGCCATCGTACTGACCCAACACATAATTATATGGCAGCTTTCCCGACCGGTCTTGCATTCGGACTCGGCGGTACTATAGGCCTGTCCAGGATTCCTAGTTGAGCCCGGCTAGTGCCGACCAAGCCATTGTACTGGTCTCGGCCGACACTTCGTTCCTTACGTTTCATTACGCCGCTTCGACTCGATCTATGCTAAAAACTCCTGCCTTATCAGAATTAATCATGGTAAAGAGATACATTTTCCTTTACAAAAAGTGACAAAGTAATTACGAGAGACCACCCTAAACCTATTGGTAGAACTTCTTCAGGAATGCCGAGTTCCATGGGTATTGGTGGAGGGTTCCGTCGAGGTGTTCGAGGCGGTAGGCCCCATGCGGGAGGACTTCACTGATATTGTACGGCCCTTCCCACTTTGGCTTGAGAGGCCCCGGGTCAGGCCCCGTCACCCTTTTAAGTACCAGGTCGCCGACCTGATATGAGCGTGGCTTGACTCGGGAGTTGATATATCTCTCGCTTCGCCTTTTGTATGCCGCGTTCTTAAGTTCAGCACCCGCTCGATGTACGTCAATTAGGTCCAAGTTGGCTCTTAGCGATTCGGAGTTGGACTTTTCCTCGAAGTTAATTACCCGAAATGTCGGGGCGCCGAGCTCAACTAGTATCATCGCCTCGGATCCGTATGCTAAGGAGAACGGTGATTCGCCGGTTGACGACCTGGCAGTGGTGCAGTAAGCCTAGAGTACGCTCGGGAGCTCTTCAGGCCAACTTCATTTTGCAGCTTCAAGTTGGACCTTGAGGCCCTGCTTGATGATCTTGTTGACGGCCTCGACTTGACCATTCGATTGCGGATGATAAGGAGTTGAGAAAAAGTGCTTAATGTTATGCTCCTCACAAAATGTTTCCAACTTTTTCCCTTCAAATTGTTTGCCGTTGTCGGTGATTATCGAACATATGATGGACTTCCACAGGAAATCTATCATCTTCTGCTCAGTTATAGTGGCGAGCGGCTCGGCCTCTGCCCATTTCGTGAAGTAGTCAACGGCAACAACGACATACTTTACTCCGCCCTTTCCGGTGGGTAGGGGGCCGATCAGGTCGACACTCCACTTGGCGAATGGCCATGGGCTGAAAATTGACTTCAAGGGTTGAGACGGTTGAACGATGTTAGGCGCGAAGGTTTGACACTTTGTGCATCTCCGGGCCAGATCCAAGGCGTCCTTTTTCAGACTCGGCCAGTAATAACCCTGTCTGAGGACCTTATGAGCGAGGGCGTATCCTCCAGAGTGGTTCCCGCATACGCCTTCGTGAATTTCCTTAAGTATGAGCTCGGCGCTCTTTTCGTCTACACATTTGAGCAGGGGCGCTGAGTAACCTCGCTTGAATAGTTCACCGGCCACGATCGTAAATCTAGCTGCCCAGGTACGAAGCTATCTGGCCTCTTTTAGGTCAGGTGGCAACGAGCCGGTCTCGAGATACAACCGGATCGGGACCATCCAGCTCGGGCCCTGGTCTTCTCCCACCTGCTTGGCACTTAATACAGAGGTGTCGAGCACAGAAGGTTGTTCCTTGTGGCCTACTTGAACGTACTCGACACTTTCCACCTCGGTACTTGAGGCGAGGTGGGCCAGGGCGTCGGCCTGCACGTTCTTTGTCCAGGGGATGTGCTCAATTCGAGTTTGGAGCTTGGCTAGTTTCTTCTTCACCAGCCCCAGGTAGGGGACCAGCCTCTGCTCTGTAACTTCGAATTCTCCCGATTTTTGCTTGACCATCAACATGGAGTCGGAATATATAATGAGGTCGGTTAAGCTCATGGCTTCTGCCAGGTCGAGCCCGGACATCAATGACTCGTACTCGGCTTCGTTGTTAGTAGCCGGGAAAAGGTACTGAACCGAATTACAGAAGAGTTTCTTCTGGGGATCCACGAGGACGACTTCTCCGCCCGCTCGTCCGGCGGTGGAGGACCCGTCCACGTACATCACCCATGGCTCCTCAGTTTTTGCTTCTTCAACTCCCGGCGTGAATTCCGCTATGAAGTCCGAGAGTACCTGCCCCTTCATTGCTGTTCGGGGTCGGTAGTGGATGTCATACTGCCCCAGCTCCACCGCCCACTTCACCATCCGACCGGACGTGTCCGGCCGGTGTAGGATCTGTCTAATGGGGTAGGAGGTGAGAACAGCGATTGAGTACTCCAAGAAATACGGCCTCAGCTTCCAGGCGGCGGTTACCAGTGCGAAAGTGACCTTTTCCATGGGTGCGTAACGCAGCTCGACATCGTGGAGTGCCTTGCTCACGTAGTAGACTGGGTGTTGACAAGAGTTCTCCTCCCGGATCAGGGCGGCACTTACGGCCACTTCGGATACTCCTAGGTAAAGATAGAGTGTTTCTCCTGGGCGGGGCTTTTGCATCATTGGAGCCCGGCAGAGGGTCTCCTTAATGGCTTCCAGTGCTTTTTGGCAGTCGGGGGTCCACTCGAACTTGTGATTTTTCTTGATTGCGTCGAAGAAGGGCTTGCACCGATCCATCGACTTGGAGATGAACCGGCTTAGGGCGGCGAGTTTGCCGGTTAGACTCTGGACTCCCTTGATCGAGGTTGGTGGTCGGAGGTCTTGTACTGCTTGGATCTTTTCGGGGTTCGTATCGATGCCGCGTTGGCTAACAATGTAGCCCAAGAATTTCCTGGACCCGACACCAAACGTACATTTTTTGGGATTTAACTTCATCGAATAATCACGCAAAATAAAAAACATTTTATTGAGATCGTTAACATGATCAGACGCGTACACGGATTTTACTAACATATCATCTACATACACTTCAATGCTCACACCTATCAAACTAGCAAACATTTTGTTAACAAGACGTTGGTAGGTTGCCCCGGCGTTCTTCAGTCCAAACGACATCATTGTGTAACAGTAGAGTCCGCGTGCCGAGTAGAAGGATGTGTGCTCTTCGTCGTCGGGGTGCATGGGTATTTGATTGTATCCTGAGTACGCGTCCATGAAGCTCATCAGCTCGTGTCCCGAGATGGCGTCTACCATATAGTCGATGTGGGGCAAGGGGTAGCTATCTTTGGGACATGCCTTGTTCAGATCAGAAAAGTCGATGCACAAGCGCCATGCCCCATTGTTCTTCTTCACGAGGACCGGGTTGGCGACCCAGGTCGGGTACTGGACCTCCCGGATATACTCGTTGTCTTTCAACTTTATCACCTCCTCCTCGAGGGCTTGTTGGCGATCAGGGCCAAGCTTTCTCTGCTTTTGCACAACGGGTTTGACCGTAGGGTCGACCTGAAGTCTGTGGCAGGCAACTTTCGGGTCGATGCCGACCATGTCTTCGTGGGTCCACGCGAAAACATCTGCGTTCTTCCTAAGGAATTTGATTAGTTCGGTCTTTAGTGGTTCTGGTAACTGGCTCCCAATTCGGAGTTGCTTTTGACAAGTTTCATCATCGATGAAAATGATCTCGACTTCGTCCATCGGCTCGGCTCTTTTGGTTCCCCTCTTCTATTCGTACTGTGTGCGGGGGTCGAGCTCATCTTCTTCCGTGACTAGTTCCTTCCCGGCTCTCCGACCCCGTTCATGGTTGAGGTCGGCACCGGACCCTTCTCCCGCCTGGTCGGCGTCGTCCTCAACCTGAGGGAACGGACCTGTCTGATTGCTCAACGTGCGGTCGTCCCCCAAATCGAGGCTAGCCTGCTCGGCCCCCGGACTTTGGTCGATCTCGGCACTCCCGCTGACCAGGTCGGCATTTATCCTGGACACATGAGGCGAATCTATTTGGTTTCCCAGTATGCGGTTCCCCTCCGTTCTGCCTGGTACCGGCTTGGTGCTTTCGCTGGGGACGATCCGCAGATGTTCCTGGTCAGCAGTCACCTCGGTATCCGAGACGGGGTTGGGGGTATTTATCTCCAATCGGGGAATGGTCAGAACGCACTCCCGAGCTTCCCTCTGGTCTCCTCGATGTGTCCCTTCCCCTTCTGAGGTTGGGAACTTGATGGAATAGTGAAAGATGGAGACGGCACCCCTCAACTTGTAAAGCGCTGTCCTGCCTATGATGGCATTGTACTCGCTCTGGCAGTCCACGATTTTGAAGGTCTCGAGGATGGTTCTCGAGGGTTGCCCCCGGCAGTGTGACTTGGCCGACTGGGGTAGTCGTTTGTCCATTGAAGCTCTGGATACGTTCTCGGCATGGTTGCACGTCCTTTGAATCTATTCCCATCTTCTTGAAAGTGTTGTAGTAGAGGATACTTGTGTAGGCCCCGGTATCGACCATGATACGGTGGATCTTGATTGCCACGATGGGCGCAGTGATAACCAACGCGTCGGAGTGGGGATGGTCAAAGAGGAAAGCATCTTCGTCGGTGAATGAAATCTTGTTGGGGGTCGGTTCAGGTGCCGGCCTGCTCCCGGCGTGCATCACCCTTTGCCCGGCATGATAGGCTTGCCGGGCATAAGCCTTGGTCTTTCTTCTCGACAGGAGGGATTCAGCTCGGCTAGTGTTCACACGCCGGGGTGGGGAATAGGCCTGGTCGGCCCCTGATGATGGGGACCAATTTCGCTTCCGACCCCTCGAGGTGCCGGCTTCGCCCTGATAAGCCGGGTTGAATGTCAGGATCTCATTGGGGCCGTCCTGCTGCGGCTTCTTCCTTCGTGGATTCACGTCGGCATCGTCTTCACTGTCGAGACCGTCCTCAAAACGGCCTCCCTTCTTCCTTTTCTCTCCTGAGTGGGTAAATCTTTTAACATGCGGATCCTTAATCAATTTGAGTAGTGCCGAGATCAGGTTTCGGCACTGGTCGGTGTTGTGTCCATGCGCCTTGTGGTAGGTGCAGTAACGGGATTTGTCCACCTTGTCCTTATCAGTAAACATTGGTTTTGGGTCTGGTAGCAACCCTTTGGTCTTGATCTCCTCGTAGACGGCCGCGGCACCTACCGAAAAGACACCTTGATAGGTCTCCTTGAGTTCCTCCGCTTTTTGCCTCCTCATGGCTCGGATCTCAGCAAATGATTTACCCGATTTTCCTGATTTTTCATCTTTCGTCTTTCCCTTGTTTGACGCGGCGTCGAGCACCGGGATGGACGATGATTCTTCGGCCATGATATAATTTTGGGCACGGACAAGAAATTCTTGGTATGTGGTCGGCTTGTTTTGGCAAAGATACCATTTGAACAAAGTCTTCGGCTTCAGGCCGGCCTGTGCCGAGATCAGCAGCGCCTCTGGGTGGCATTGTTCCATGCTTTGGACTCGATCGTTGAATCTAGTTATGTAGTCCTTCAAGCTTCCGTCCTCGCCTTGGACGATGTTGGCGATGGATTCCTTGGGGGCGAGGTTGATCTGCGATCCGATGAAGTGTGATCGGAACGCCGCCCTGAGTTGCCCCCACGTGGAGATGGAGTGGGGATACAAAGAGTGGTACCACCTCTACGCCTTGGGCCCCAATGTCAGCGAGAACATGCGACAGCGCAAAGCATCAGTGGTGCCGTGCAGGTCCATCCACGAGGTGTAGAGGCCGATGTGGGAGTCCGGATCCGAGCTCCCGTCATAGAGTCCGAGCTGAGGGACTTTGATTTTCTGAGGGACGGGTTCTTGCAATATGTCAGGCGAGAGAGGTGAGGCGTGGTCCACGACCCGGGGAGAAGGTCGTGGGAAGGGAGGAGGTGGAAGGAACGGAGGCGTAGGTTCGCTTTGAGTGTGGTGCCGACCCTCCAATTCGGCAATTCTACGCTTAAGGGCCACGACCTCGTCTGCGTCGCGTCCGATGGTTTTTCCCCGTTCAATGACCTCCCTGAGGTCCCGATTGGCCTTGCTTTTGTCGCCGAGGCGTTGATAGACGGAGCGGCGGATAACCTGCAGGCTCCGATCCGGCTGGCTTTCACCGGTCTGTTCAGAAGGCGTCGGGCCAGCTCCCTTCTCGCGCCGTTCTAGGGCGGCGCGGTTGAGGGACTGGGCCGTCGTCTTGGATTTGGCGGGTTTTTTCTTCTTGTGTCCGTCCGCCTCCTTGGCGGGGGTTTGGAGTAGTGTGTTGTCGGGGCCTTCCGTGGCCGCCATGGTGTTGGCCCCGGCCGTCTAACCAGCGAGCGCCCTTGCGAAGACCCCCTCAAGGGCTATGAGGACGTCGGGGTGCTGCATGGCTTCCGCAAAGGTCAGAACTGGAGGAGCAGGGGCTTGAGTCCCCTGTTGGACTCGGCGGGAGGTTCCCTCGCCGTTGCGCTGGCGGGATTGAGCGCCGGATTGCTGTGTTGACTCGTCGTGAGTGGATGAAGTCATATCTGGTCGAGTTTTGGAGCGGAGATGATTTGGAACAAAAGAAAATGTGATGTAGCGTTAAACATCAGGTCGAAAAATATCGACACCAAGTAACTTATGGTGCCCTTCCTCTAGCGCCAAACTGTTGACGAGCGTTTTCGGTCAATGGTTAAGATTGGAAATATTGAAAGTGCAGGACTGGAAATAAAAGAAAGATACGATTTTAATTACGATTTTATTAAATGATCACGAGGTCGGCCTCTCGTACGAGGTCGGCACTTATGATGTACTTACAATTCTTTGAAAGGACTTCTTACAATTTATAGAGAGAGAAAGTAGGAGGAAGCTTAAGTTAGTTGAGGATTCAACAACCCCAAAATAAATGAGGTGAGCTGCTATTTATAGTACTCTTAAATGGGGTACTGTTCACCGGTCTTGTCGCACAGTAGGTTTGCAGAGCAGTTCGGCGCCTCCCTGACAGTTCATTAATGCGATTTGAGGTTTCTCCAATCATTGCTTGCTAGGCATTTAATGCAAGCATGGGTAGCATTTAATGCTGATTGAACGACTGTGACAGGCCGTCCCATCAACGAATGATGACCTCCCAAGTGGCGAATATTTTAATAGCGACCGGATCGGCGCTATCCTTTGGCAGGGCGGCTCTAGCTTATTCGGATCGGCACCTTCGCTCTGAAGGTCCGCGCGGCCCGGGTGAGCCTTTCTCCAGTTCGGTGCTGGGGTGAGATCGGCCCGGCCCCCCACGAGTTCGGGTGCCGGGCTCGGTAAGCATTTTCTTCAACCCGTACTGCATATAATTCCTCGACTCAGGTCGGCTCCTGCACTCCTGATCGGCTCGGCGCTTTTCAAGAGTTCGGTCCTACACAGCTTATGGAGCCGACTCGTTTGGTCCTGACCCGACCGATCCGGATGTCAACAAATGGATATCCCCGACTCCCTAGCTTCTTAAATCTTATTTTCTCTACTTGTTCGCTTACTATTTACTTGCTTTATTTTAATTTTCGTAGTAGTTGTTAATTAAAAACAACCTTTCATCTGAATTAGAATGCATAGGAATTTTATTTTCCCTTTTCGTGTTTGAATAAACGTACAAAACATTCCGGCTAGCCTTCCTCGAGAGACACCACCCGGTGTCGAATCTTTTGATTCTACTTCAGTAATAATATTTACAACAAATTGGCGCCGTTTCCAGGGAGGGTTTAGGACATATATTGTGCGCTTATTCAATTTATTTTTCGTGTTTCTTTTGTTTTCTTTTTCTTTGTTAGGTGTTAGTTCTTTTGTTGATTTTTTTTCACCTTGTTTCTTTTATTCTATCATTGGTGCTCATAACCCTTGTTTGTTTTAGTGTATGCGTACCAGGAGTGGACGTATACTATCCCTAATAAACAAGTCGGTTAACGAGAGCTTGAGAGAGCTGCTAGAGGAGCTGACCCTGGAATCACAAGAAAAAGGCGAGCACTCTCTGAAATCATCCGAGGGAAGCAACTCAGACATTGCAGTACAACAACAACCACCTCGCAACATCATCCGGAACCTGGCCCAGCCCATGATCGAGCCAATAACATCTTGCATCTGGTTGCCACAAGCCGCCCGCAACTATGAGCTGAAAGTGGTCCACTACAATCAGCTCCCATCGTTCGACGGGCTCGCCAACGAGGATACACTCCACTTCATCCGGGAGTTTTATAATGTCCTCCATACGTTTTCTCTGCACGGGCTGACTGAGGATCAACTGAAAATGCTGTGCTTCTCAGAGACGCTAAAGGACCGAGCCAAGTCATGGTTCATGACCCTCGCCTAGATTCTCTCACAACTTGGCCAGAAGTCTATTCTAAATTCGTCGGGAAGTACTACTCCCATCAAAAGACCCAGGATATCCGGTCCCAGTTGTTGGAACCCATGAGGATCTCGATATGCACAAATCACGGAAAAACATTCAACATAAACCTATGCGCAGCGGATCTAAAGGTTTGATGAAGAAAACATACTGATTAAAATTTATGTAGATCTGGCTGGCCCGAACAGTTGACCGCAAATCAAATCTTCTCGAAATCGAACAAACTTGACCAATCCAGAAAGCTGACGTCACGGTGAAGTCAACAGCGTTGACCGGTCGGAAAACGGCCTTCTCACGCGCTCTCACGCGCGACGACAAGTTCCAGCGACTGATTCCTTCTGGCGGCGCGTGGCGGCGCGTGCGGCGGAGTCCAGCGGCGATCTCGACAGCGATCTCTTCATCTCGTCGTCCTGGTCGTCGTGGTATGGTCACTTGCTGGTTTTGGTCTCCGGTTTGGATGCATGATTGGAATCTCTATATATCTTAAGATCTTCTACTGTATTCTCAAACAGCTTTTTAGATCTTGTATCAGTGGAACACAAGAAATAGAAGAACTCCTTGGAAGAGAGAGAAAGAGAGCTGGACGTGTTTCCCAAGGTATGGGATTGTTCTGTTCTCTTCCATGAGCCTAATGCTGTATATATAGAGCTACAGTAGGGACCCTAAGGAGAATAGGATAAGCGCTTCTAATATATTAATATTGTGGAGCAACCCCACAATTAATATATTAATAATAT
>CACSLK010034108.1:1466878-1477047 GCA_902706635.1 Striga hermonthica | reverse complement strand
AGGATTCTCCGCCCACTAACTTTGGGCGCGGACTCTCTTGGCAATAAACGAACACGGGCACGGCTATAGGAACTCGATCCGCTACGCTCGCGCACGAGGTCTTCTCCCGGACGAACATGCGGACGCGCACGCGCATGCTCCTATGGACCGAGACGCTTGCACGGCACTCGCGCCCACATGAACTTGAACTCGGACATGCACACGCACGGCATCGAACATGAACTCGGAATAAAATCCGAACCATTTGCTGATCTCGTGATTAAATTAAATTAATCACCGAATTATGTTTAATTATCTAATTAAACATAATGCTAAATTACCAAAATCATTTAGAGCGTAAACGATACGTCGAAAATAGTTCCGGTAATTTTGACTGAAATAACTGAAAATACTTAACTCCGAAAAATAATATCGGAACTGAAATATTATTATACTGATAAAAGTTGGGATATTACATAATGTATGCATAGAATCCAGGTCTAACTCCCTAAATGGCCATATCGCAGACCTCCTATGTACATACAACAACTTTTTGATCAAACATCGACAAGGAAGTAACCGCTCGACACGGGCTAAGGATCCTTTCCAGGAGACAGTCGAGATGTTTTTCCCCAACACACGGGCTAGGGCGCCCTCCTCCCGGATACAACGGGCAGTTGACCTCGCACTGCTTATGCATTCATCAAAGGCACTAAAGGCGAGACGCCCATGGCGGTGTAACACACTAGACTAGAGTTCTCAGGCATACTATAGTTATCGAGGAAAACATTTATAAGAAATAACGAAATGCGGTAATTATAGATACACAAATTGTACCCACCTGGACAAATGCAAGAAATATAACGAAAGTACGTGTCGGCAGCGAGCTCGGCTCGTCAAACACCTATATTAATAGAAAGGGGGTCCTATCAATAAGTATTCGACCCATGGATTACAAAGCTTAAGGCATCTCAGACTCATATAAGTCACATAATGCAGTCATAAATAATCAGATAAAGCCACATCAAAACCGAGTGCAAAACATCACACAAAAATGTCTCATGCACATAGAACGCAAAATTATTCATACACAAACAAGTCTTTAACCCTCTATTCAGTTTTCAAAGTATTTAAACAAAACTTCGTTGGGTTCTGTTAGGAACGTCAAACAACATGAACATTATTGAACTTATCGAAATAAATCCTAACGCAGCGGAATCTATAGTTAGGATATGGACGTTTACCTTTTAAAATTTTTGCCGACTCTGAGACGATGTAGAGTACCGTTGATGAAGTTCGTCTGAACACCACAACCTGATGGGCGGATAGGTTTGGCCTTTAGTCGATTCTAATCGACACGTCAAACGGACCTCGGTCGAACAGTGGCTTGGTCTCGGCGTCGGGTTGCAGCGGCGGCTTGTGCGCGTCGGGCGCGGTCAGTGGACGCGGTCGCTGGCAACGTGCATGGACTGCTGGCGGGGCACATCGGGTGCTGTGCGAGACGCGCGGGGAGCAGTCTACGCGGACAGGCGCTGGCAGCTTCGGGCGTGTGCGTGCACGCGGGCAGGACTCCTAAGCCGCTGCGGATTGGCGTAGGCAATTGGGCGAACGCGGACGTGCAGCGCAAGGAGATCTGGGAGCTTGCGGATGGTGCGCGCGTTGCAACGCGCTGGGGACGATCATGAACAGCGACAGTGAACAGGCGCGGACAAGCGGTAGCGATGCGCGTGCAAGCAGACGGTTACTGGGCTTCCTCGCCGATGGACGACTGGCAGCGGGCGCAAACTGAAGCTTGGGGATGTCGCTTGCGGTCGCTGCTGGGAGTGGACGGTGGGCCTGGGCGATGCGCGACTGCGTGCGGTGGCGTGCGTTTGCGCGTGGCTGGGCTCGCCTGACTTTTGGCGTCGATCGACAGTCTCCGGCGGTGGCTCACGGCGACGAAGGGCGGCGGTGATGTGATGATGATGATGACCGAAAAATATATGTATATTAGAAAGCTCAATATATTGTACCAAAAAGCCTTCTAATGGATTACCTAAACACCTACTTCGATCAAACTTGGTGGAGCGTTTAATCGAATCTCCCTAACTCTCGAACAAAGATATTTCTCGTGCGTATGTAGAGAGAAAATTCGGCCAACACATCTATGTAGGAGAGGTTGGGACATGGTGTATTTATAGGCTCCATTAGGGACCTTAAGGAGGTGCTAAATATGGGCTTATTCCATTAGGCATAGGAATCCTAATTCTAATCCAATACTAACTTAATGTAGGAAGGAAATCTCCTACTAATCCATCTCTTCTAGAAGACTCCTTAGTCTCCTAACACTAGAGATGATCCTAGTAGGAATACCTTTCCTAATTAGATTAATAATTATGGAATAGAATTAATTCCTAATTTAGGAAACCTAATTTCATTCCAATTAATAATATAATGTAGGAAATATATTTCCTACTAATATCCATCTTCTAGAAAACTCCCAAGTCTCCTAATCCCAAGAGAAGATTCTAGTAGGAATTATGTTCTCCTAATTAATTAATTAATATGGAATAAAATTAATTCCTATTTAATGGAATTAAATAATAAAACATCCCACTAGAGTAATATTATTACTCTCCCCATTTAGCCACTATGTTACCAATAAAATTGAGCCTCTATGATTAAATAATATTAATCTGATCGATCTATTTACCTCCCTATGTTTAAGATATAACGTCCGTTGATTAATTAAATTACTGACAAAATAATTAATCAACTTCTTATTCATTTCCGAAATTAGTAACACTCAGATCCTTAACCATTATGTCAGACAATCACCTACCTGCAGGGTTTAATATAACACACATTCCTAAGCTCATTTTGGGGACGTCACCAATCCAGCGCACTGGAACATAGTGACCATAAATAATTTATAATAGCACATCATATAATTATTCTTACTTACCAAAATACCTCGTATATCATCCTAATAAAATAGGAATCACTTGGTAAATCAAATAAATAAGAAATAAAAATATATGCCTATTTTATATTATCTTACGGCTTAAGAGAACGCATCAATCACTGAAAGACGAGGTTACAACAACTGTCAGTGAGTCTCATAACCTTTGCCTTCCGTGGTCCTATTCAACACTTAACATAAGTGCTAGTGTAATTCTCCAGTCAAAGACCAACTGAATCAAGAATACACTACAGTCTTTTTCCAAGTGGGGTCTCACTACCAGTTTAGACTGTGAACGAATGATTTAGTCTTATAAGGAACCGATAGGTGATCTTTCTGTTCGAAACACTTTGAACCACACTACCTCAATATAAGACATAGAGTATGTATTGCATAAATAAATAAACTGCAAACATATGTACTTTGACCGAAGCATAATGGCCAGATCAAAATGGAATTGATAAAATCTGCAAAACATAGCTTTTACAGCATACCTCTAACAATCTCCCACTTATGCTTTATAAGCTCATGGCTAAACAAAATAACCACAATTTCTTTCAATCTAATTCTCAAAGACTGGTCTACTATGTTGCCCTAACATCTGACTCCCATTCCTTCTACGTGTCTTCTAAAGACTTTCGCCAGTAGGCTCTTCGTAAAAGGATCTGCTAGGTTGTCCTCTGATTGTATCTTGGCAACAATGACTTCTCCTCGTCCAACGATTTCTCGTATCAGGCGGTACTTGCGCTCTATGTGTTTACTCGCTTTATGAGTCTGTGGCTCCTTCGAATTTGCTACTGCTCCGCTGTTATTACAGAACACTGTAATCGCAACGGGCAAATTCGGTACCACATCAAGGTCGAGGAGAAAATTCCTGAGCCAGACAGCTTCTTTTGCTGCCTCTGGGGCTGCTACATACTCAGCCTCCATGGTTGAGTCCGCCACGCATTTCTGCTTGACACTCCTCCATACTATGGCTCCTCCTCCTAAAGCATATACTCCTGAGGTTGACTAGCTTTGGTAAAGCATATACTCCTAAAGCATATACTCCTGAGGTAGACTCTGCGTCTTCGGTAAAGCATATACTCCTGAAGTTGACTAGCTTTCGTCCCGATCTGCCTGGAAGTCAGAGTCGGTGTAACCCAACGGAAGCAATTCATCTGCCTGGTAAATCAACATGTACTCCTTAGTCCTACGTACGTACTTGAGTATATGCTTTACCGAAGACCAATGTTCCGGTCCTGGATTACTCTGATATCTTGCTACCATGCCCACGGCATAACAAATATCAGGTCGCGTGCACAACATAGCATACATGAGGCTTCGTACTGCCGATGCATAAGGAACTCCCTTCATGTCCTCTATCTCTTGAGGCGTCTTCGGGGACATCCTCTTAGATAGAGGTATTCCGTGCCGAAAGGGTAAATCCCCTTTCTTGGAATCCTGCATGTTGAAACACTTTAGGACAGTGTCTATGTATGTGGATTGGGATAGGCACAACTTTTTCTTCTCTCGGTCGCAAATGACCTTGATTCCAAGAACATGTCCTACTTCACCCAAATCCTTCATATCAAACTGCTTGGATAACTATACCTTTACGTCTGACAACATCTTCACACTGTTTTCAATGAGAAGAATATCATCCACGTACAACACTAAAAACACCACCACGTTTCTATCACTTTTCTTGTACACACAGTGCTCATCCAGACATTGGGTAAATCCATACGATTGGACAGCCTCGTATAAACGGATGTTCCAAGACCTCGAAGCCTGCTTTAGCCCATAAATGGACCTCTTCAGCTTGCAGACCAGATTCTCTTGGCCCTTTGCAATAAATCCTTCTGGTTGCTACATATAGATGTCCTCGTCCAAATTCCCATTAAGGAAAGCGGTCTTAACATCCATTTGCCAAATCTCATAATCCATATGAGCGGCCACAGCCAAGAGAATCCTGATTGATATGAGCATGGCTACCGGCGAAAAGGTTTCCTCATAATCGATCCCTTCTTTCTGAGTGTACCCTTTCGCAACAAGCCTAGATTTTAATGTCTCAACCTTCCCATCTGCTCCTCTCTTTCTCTTATAGACCCACTTGCATCCAATGGCGCGAACGGCACTGGGTGGCTCTAGAAGATCCCAGACCTGATTAGTGTCCATTGACTCTATTTCAGATTTTATCGCCTTTTGCCAAGACTCTGCGTCCCGATTTTGGAGTGCCTCATTGTATGTCCATGGGTCGGATTCAAGAACGCCCGGGACGGCCTCAGAAGACTCTCCCAGACCCATGAACCGTTCGGGCTGCCGGACAACCCTCCCACTACGACAAGGTACTACCTGCTCAGGTGCATCATCAGCGATACGTGTTGCAGTACTTTGTGGTGTAACATCTAGCGCACTCTGTATTGAAGTACTCACTTTCTTTAACTCCTCAAAAACATGTCTACTACTGGGCTTATGATCTAAGACATAGTCTTCTTCCAAGAACCTAGCATTCGTGCTAACGATTACTTTCTAGTCCTCAGGACCATAAAATAGACCACCTTTCGTTTCCTTAGGATATCCCACAAACAACCTTACTTCTGATCTCGGTTCCAACTTATCAGTGTCGGTTCTCAGCACATGTGCTGGACTACCCCAAATCCTGAGATGCCTTAGACTAGGCTTATGCCCAGACCACAACTCCAATGGTGTAGATGGTACTGATTTAGAAGGTACTCTATTCAGAATGTATACCGCTGTTTCTAGGGCATATCCATAAAACGAATCTGGTAATGTACTATAACTCATCATTGCCCTAACCATTTCCATAAGAGTCCTGTTCCTCCGTTCTGCTACGCCATTCTGCTGAGGCATGCCAGGCGTAGTCAGCTGGGACGTAATCCCATTATCCGTCAAGTAGTTCTTAAATTCATTCGAGAGATATTCGCCACCACGATCGAATCGTAATGACTTGATACTTTTTCCTAACTGCTTCTCCACAACTGCCTTATACTCCAAGAACTACTCAAAGCATTCAGACTTGCGGTGCAGAAGGAAAATGTACCCATATCTCAAGTAATCATCGATAAACATAACGAAGTACTCGAAACCATCTCTCTCTTGAATACTCATAGGACCACATAGATCGGAATGAACTAGCCCTAACACATCTTCGGCTCTATGCCCCTTTGAACTAAAAACCCTCTTAGTCATTTTACCTTCCAGGCAAGACTCACAAGTTGGAAAAGCCTCGACTTCTAACGACCCCAATGGCCCATCTGCTACCAACCTTTGAATCCTCTTAAGGTTAATATGACCAAGTCTTAGATGCCAAAGATATGTTTCGTTCATTTTAGAAGGTTCATTTCTCTTATTCAGATTAGATGATGAATTAAGTAATTGTTTCTGTTGCAGTGGAGATGACTTAGATTCTAGAATGTATAGATTGTCAACTAATGAACCAGAACATATGAACTTTTTGCCAAAACGAATAACAACTTTATTATCAAACGTAGCGGAAAAACCGTTCATAAACAACTTAGAAACTGAAATCAAATTCTTTATAAAACAAGGAACATAAAGACAATCTTTCAAAACTAGAAACCTATCTAAGCCAAACTCTAAATAGACGGCTCCCTCTGCAACTGCTGACGCTCTACTAGCATCGCCCAAGTAGATGGTAAATTCTCCTTCCCTAAGTCGCTTGGTTTCTTGGAACCCCTGTACTGAATTGCAGACATGATCAGTGGCACATGTATCTACACATCAGGTACTGGTAGGTAACAACGCTAAACATGTTTCAACGACTAAAGCAAAAGGTGTACCTTTATCGAACTTCTTGGGGAAAGGGCAGTTTGCCTTCTAGTGTCCTTTCTGCTGACAATTGTGGCACTTGCCTTTCGGCTTCTTCACTTTTTGTCGAGGTTGCGCGTCACTCATGACCGCCTTGCCCTTTCCTGCGGACTTCTTCCTCTTCTTGCCCTTAGGAGCCTTAGAAGTGGAAGCTTCTCCCCGCTGGGCCACCATAGCTTGGGTCTTCTGACGAAACAGGCCCTCTGCCGACTGAAGTTCAGAGACAAGTTCCGTAAGATTCATCAACATCTTATTCATGTTGTAATTCAACCGAAATTTCTCGAAGCTCTTCGACAAAGACTGGAGCACTATATCGACCTGGGTTTCCCCGTCAATAAAAGCCCCAAGAACCTCCACCTCATTCAGCTGGGCCATCATAGCAAGAACATGTTCCCTTACGGGAGTGCCCTCGCGCATGGTCATGTTCATCAGAACCCTCAAGGCTTCTTGTCGAGCAGCCCGTGTCTGATGATCAAATAACTCCTTGAGATTGAGAAGCATCTCTGCTGCAGTGTCATAGACTGATGTTGATGTTGAAGTACATTTGACAAAGATGCCAAGATGTAACACTTCGCCATCTCGTCAGCCTTTTTCCACCGAGCATACTCCTCTTTCTCTTGGTCTGGTGCATTGTCAGCAGGCACAGCCGGACAAACCTCAACAGTAGCAAATTTGTACCCTTCAACAGTTCACAAAATATCCAGGTTCCTTTTCCAGTCAATATAATTGGGACCAACAAGTTTGTTTTCTTTGAGAATTACGGACAACGGATTGAAAGACATTTTGAATTCCTGGGATCATGCAAATATAGTCTTTACTCAGTCAAGTAGTTTTGAATTTATACATAAAATATTGATCCCATGTAACAATATTCAAATAAATTCACCAACACCTCAAAACACCGAATCCCCACAGGCCACGGAGTGTGGACGTCTATGGTTCAAACATTCGCAAGAGGAGGGATAAATCCCATTAGCTTAACATGATGTCGAGCAATACTTAACTAATAGTCGGTTTCATCTTTTGGCCAGCGCAATTAACTTTATAAAAGAACAAAAACGACCTTATCCTTTGGGACTATCGTAATTATTTGCACTTTAAGTGTAACCCATTAATTGGTACTAAGTTTACTACCAAAATTATACGTCCACCTTTGGGTGACCCATACGCTTTTGAAATAGCTCACTATAACCATCCCGAAGGAGATTCGTCCTTGTGAACTGTGAAATAAAATGTCCTTTTGGCTCGAATTAAATCACTTCACTGACAAACCTATAATGGAGGCCTTGAATGTAATTTATTTCAACCCATTAAACACTTAATATAATTTTTGTTCTATGGGATTTTCGAAAACATGTTTGTATTTGCACATAACAATCACATAAAACATGCATGATTAATGATCAATAATAAACTAGGCAACTATCATGGCCATTAATCAATCTCCAATGTTACGGAGAAAACACAGTCCTGTCCTTGTTGAGTGTGTCCTCCGTTTCAGGTATTGTAACTCCCCTTTTGCAGTGACTTCCACTGAATTGGTTGTCTCCGAGAAAGTCGCCATTGGATCATCACCATGGCATCCGTGTACGTGTTTATCGCCTCGCCCCGTCAAGGTTGGTCCACGCCCGCTGGATCAATAACGAATAATATAAACAACAATTACATAATTCATCCTATGACCCACGCAGGAGCCGTACATGAGTTTCTATGAAAACAATAAACTATGCGGTGTCCCACCGCGCGAATAATTTATTACAAGCATTCACCAACCCAAAAATTCCTTGACATGTCCGAGGTAGTAAAAACAACATACATTCAACATGAATTAAAATCCATACATACGGGCCACAATAGTCGGATTCGAAACACCTGCAAAAACTTAATGCAATTTCGAATCTACTATGCCGCTGCGTCCGAATGCACATAATTCATGTAGACAGGCAAAGTCCAAAATTCAAATTGTGCACGAGTTTGCATTAAGCCTGGGCTCTGATACCAGTTGTTTGGTTCTGTTAGGAACGTCAAACAACATGCACAATATTGAACTTATCGAAATCAATCCTAACGCAGTGGAATCTATAGTTAGGATATGGACGTTTACCTTTTAAAATTTTTGCCGACTCTGAGACGATGTAGAGTACCGTTAATGAAGTTCGTCTGAACACCACAACCTAATGGGTGGATAGGTTTGGCCTTTAGTAGATTCTAATCGACACGTAAAACGGACCTCGGTCGAACAGTGGCTTGGTCTCGGCGTCGGGTTGCAGCAGCGGCTTGTGCGCGTAAGGCGCGGTCAGTGGACGCGGTCGCTGGCAACGTGCGTGGACTGCTGGCGGGGCGCGTCGGGCGCTGTTGATGAGCGATCGAGAGTGTTGATCGCGGTTGTTGCCTATTTGGTGTATGTAATCGCGCACTCAGGGCCTTCGACTACACACGATAGATGTGACTAACAGATGCACTTCGGCCTTCTCTTAGACACCGTGACTTTAAGACGCACTAATGGCCTTCTCTCCGGCACTGTATGTAAACACACACTAATGGCCTTGTTTAAACACACGAAGAACACCAAGTTCCCCCTTTTCTATTCACTCATCAATTCCAAGACTCTACACTATGAAGAGGTACATGGGTATTTATAGATGCATAAAATAAATCTAAGCCTAATAGATCTAGATTTCCTAATTCAATAATTAAAAACAACAAGGTAATAAAATCCTAATATTACTGTAACTATTAATGTCTTGACTTGCACTCCAAGCCTAACTTGAACTCCAAGTCTCTCGCCCCTAGAACCTTCGGCCGCCCCATTCTTTCGCACCACCCTTCGCACGCCTAATCCTCGGCGGATTGGGCCTCTCGCGCGCGCGCTACACGCTTTGCCTTTCGCGCGCGTGCCCTGCTCGCCGCCTTCGCCCGGCGCGTGTGCGCCCGCCAGTCCTATGCTCACAAGGCTTAGGCTCCGCGCATCTGTCTCGCACTCGCGCGCCTTCGCGCGCTTCGCGCCCGAGTTGGTCTCCTCGCGTGCGTGCTGCTGCGCGCCCCGTACTCCTAGGCCCATTCAGTCTAGGCCATCGCCCGCGCTACCGCTCTACTCGCGCGCTAATGTGCGCGCCCCTTCATCGTTGCCCAGGTCCCTCGCGTCCTCGCCACCTGCGTGAGTGCCGCGCACCTCCCTTACATCCGTGCCGCTTGTGCTATCGTCCCACGCCCCGCGCGTCGCCTCCAGAACCCATGCGCTCCAATCTCCTACCGTGCACCCGCGCATGCCCGACGCCATCCGCGTGCTACTAACTTTCATTGCCGGCTCGTCTGCTGCGCATGCCACGCCCACACTGGTGCTCCGGCCGCCTACTCCGCACCTGCGTGTGCCTAACGTCGTGTGCCTCACCTTATCGCGCGCATCATGGCACGA
>CACSLK010034108.1:1403443-1418838 GCA_902706635.1 Striga hermonthica | reverse complement strand
TAAAAGACAGGTACGAGCGCGTATGCGGACGGGTTTGGATCGAGGAGTGCATGGACGTGATGCACGAGCGCACGAAGCGGCTAATGAGGGTCGGGCATGGAGGTGCGCGAGGGCACGCAAGAAGATGATCTCAAGGCTAGCAACGCTCACACGCATGGAGAGGGGCAATGACAAGGGCGCGCACACGCGCAATGGCGTAGACGCGCATGGCGCTTGAAGTTAGGTGGAGTGGCGCGCAGGGGGAGGTTGTTGGGTGGATGGCGCGCGAGGGGGGTTGCTGCGGATGGATGGGCGCATATCGAGCGATGGGCGATGCGCGGGCATTGGGCGCACCGGACGACGAGTGCGGGGCGCACGACGACACGCACGAGGCACAAGTAAAGACCAGGGTGGCAAGCCTAATCCTCGTAAGAATAGGCAAGGCGCGAATACTAATCCTCGCAGAAATAGGAAAAGCAGTTGAGTGCCGAAACACGCGTGGAAGATCGGTGACGGGAGTAATCCTCGGAAGATCAGGAAACGTAACTGGAAGCATATTCCTAGTAGGAATAGGAATAGTGGATACGGGCTCGAGGCATGGTTCTACAAGGAATAGGAATGGCGCATGTGGGGCGCGATGCCTTAAGCCTCGAGGCGAGAGGACATGCACGCATGGGCGAACGAAGCGCGCGCGCGTTACCGCTCGCGACTAGGAGTAGGCATCTGATACAGAAGTGGTCATCAACCCAGGCGAGTCGGAGGATGAGGATGGCGACGACCTCAACATATGGTTGGAGAACATGATAGAGGAGCTGACAAGTCCAATAAACCGGCCATCATGCGTACGGGATTGGCCAAAAGGATGTGGTCCGAAGCTAAAGTTGAAGGAGAAGAAACGTATGGCCAGAAGGAAATGCAAGGCAAAGGTTAAGGAATCACGTTGTTGGTGCAAGCCATGCACAAGGAAGAGAAGAGCTTGGAAGATGGAGGCTAAAAAGCGAGGTAAGCAACGGATGGAGGACGGGTGGATTTGGCGAGCTGGAGATTGTATTGGATTGGATGGATGGGACCCATGGCCATCGGGCGAGCAGCCAGAGTCGGTTGTCGACGAGGGTGCGAGCACGCGCATGGAAAGCGCATTGTGCCTTGATGCGCGCAAGTGCTCGAAAGAGCAAAATGATGTACGGGAGTACACGGTGGGCGAACAAGCAAAGAAGGTCGACTGGGACGCATTGGCGTTCGGCAGCAAAGTGACGGAGAGCACGACAGGTGCGACTAGCGACAGGCGGATGGCGTCGGGCGTAAGCGGGTACTCGGCCGAGGAGCAGACCGCGAATGTTGGCGGTACGCGCGGCACTGCGGGCGCACGAGGATGCGCGGTAGAGGATCGAGACGCATGGGCGCTGGAGGCAATGCGCGGGGCGCGGGACGACAGCGTTAGCGGCACGAACATGACGTGCGTGCGCGGCACTCGCGCAGGTGGCGAGGACGCGCAGCATTTGGGCAGTAACGACGAAGTGCACGTCTTAGCACGCGAGTGGAGCAGCAGCGCGGGCAGTGACCTATACCGCGTAGGAGCGGGAGTAGCGGGCGCGTGACAGCACGCGCGTGAGGAGACCAGCGGAGACACGAAGCACGCGGAGGCGCGCGAGTGCAAGATGCGCGAAGTCTAAGCCTCACGGGCTTAGGAATGACGGACGCGGGTGCACACGCGCAAGGGATCAGCGATGGGTGCGAGGCGCGCGCAATAGCGCGCGATTGTGGGGCAAGCGCGAGAGACCTAGTCCGCACGGGACTAGGAAAAGTTGAGGTGATGGACACGCACGCGCGGAACGCTGACAGCAGGGGCGAGGCGTGCAATGGTGGGTGCGATTGGGGAGCACACATGCAGGACGCCGAGACCGCCGAGGACAAGGACTCGTGATCGCGCGCGCAAAGGGAGGCGGCGTACGATGAGGCGGCCGAGAGTTGGGAATAAGAAAAAGACTTGTGCATCAAGATACTTGGTGTGCAAGTCAAGACAATTAGAATTATAGTAATATTACGATTTTATAGCTTTCTAGTGTTAGGATTTCTATTATTGCAAGATTTAGGAGATCTAGTATAGTTAAGCTTAAATTTAGTTTTGCACCTATAAATACCCATGTACCTCTTCATTAATAAAAGGTTGAATGTTGAGTCTTGGAATTGATGAGTGAATCTCATAAGGGGGAACTTGTTGTTCTTACGTGTGTTTAAACAAGGACATTAGTGCCTGTTTACATACAGTGTCGGAGAGAAGGCCATTAGAGCGTCTTGAAGTCACAGTTCTAGGAGAAGGCCGATAGTGCGTCTGTTCGATACACCTATCGTGAGTAATCGAAGGCCCTGAGTGCGTAATTATTCACAACCCAAGTATAGATAGACAAGAATATCAATCATTTTTCATCATCGGTGCTTTCATTGAGAGGTGCTGATCGATTTTTTATTTATCTATCTTTTTCTTTTTTCGGTTTTCCTTTTGCTGAGGGGCCGAATTTTTGTTCTTTTTTGTTCGAAATTTTCGAATCTTTTGTTCGAATTTTTCAATTTTTTTCGTGATACTTAAAAAAAAGTGTCATCTAGTCCTTTGTTTTGTTTATTTTTCGGTTATTACCTTTTGTTGAGGGGTCGAATTTCTCTTTGTTTTTCTTTGAATTTTTTGTTCTAATTTTTATTCGAAAGAGTCAAAAAAAAAAAAAAATGTCTTACCCACCGATGGATGAGTTAGATTGGGATGATCTTGAGATGTTGGAAGGTTTGGAAAGAGAGCTCACACCATGGGAGAAAACATATCTAGATGAGCTTCATGAGCGAAGGAATATAGAAGAATACGAGCGACAACCCGTAGAAGCCCGAGAAGCAATGGTGATCGATGCTCAAGACAATGGCGATGAAGGGGCGTTGAATTTTCTAATCCTTGAGGACAAGGAAAGTCTAGAAGAGGAGGGGAATGATACAGAAGTGGTCATCAACCCAGGCAAGTCGGAGGATGACGACCTCAACATATGGGTGGAGAACATGCTAGAGGAGCCGACAAGTCCAATATACCGGCCATCATGCGTACGAGATTGGCCAAAAGGAAGTGGTCCGAAGCTAAAGTTGAAGGAGAAGAAACGTATGGCCAGAAGGAAACGCAAGGCAAAGGTTAAGGAATCACGTTGTTGGTGCAAGCCTTGCACAAGGAAGAGAAGAGCTTGGAAGATGGAGGCTAAAAGGCGAGTTAAGCAACAGATGGAGGATGGGTGGATTTGGCGAGCTGGAGATTGTATTGGATTGGATGGATGGGACCCATGGCCTTCGGGCGAGCAGCCGGAGTCAGTTGGCGACGAGGGTGCGAGCACGAGCAAGGAACGCGCATCGTGCCTTGATGCGCGCAAGTGGTCGAAAGAGCAAAACGATGTACGGGAGTACGCGGTGGGTGAACAAGCCAAGGAGGTCGACTGGGACGCATTGGCGTTCGGCAGCAAAGTGACGGAGAGCACGACAGGTGCGACTAGCGACACGCGGATGGCGTCGGGAGTACGCGGGTACTCGGCCGAGGAGCAGACCGCGAATGTTGGCGTTACGCGCGGCACTGCGGGCGCACGAGGATGCACGGTAGAGGATCGAGACGCATGGGCGCTGGAGGCGACGCGCGGGGCGCGGGACGACAGCGCGAGCAGCACAGACATAAGGGGCGTGCGCGCCACTCGCGCAGGTGGCGAGGACGCGCGACAGTTGGGCAACAACGATGAAGTGCGCGTCTTAGCGCGCGAGTGGAGAAGCAGCGCGGGCGGTGAACTATACCGCGTAGGAGCGGGAGTAGCGGGTGCGCGGCAGCACGCGCGCGAGGAGACCAGTGGGGACACGAAGCGCGCGGAGGTTCACGAGTGCAAGTCAGATGCGCGAAGCCTAAGCCGCACGGGACTAGGCAAAGCTGAGGTGATGGACACGCACGCGCGGAACGCGGACAGCAGGGGCGAGGCGTGCAATGGTGGGTGCGATTGGGGAGCACACGCGCAGGACGGCGAGACCGCCGAGGACAAGGACTCGCGAATGCGCGCGCAAAGGGAGGCGGCGTACGATGAGGTGGCCGAGAGTTGGGAATAAGCAAAAGACTTGTGCATCAAGATACATGGTGTGCAAGTCAAGACAATTAGAATTATAGTAATATTAGGATTTTATTGCTTTCTAGTGTTAGGATTTCTATTATTGCAAGATTTAGGAGATCTAGTATAGTTAGGCTTAGATTTAGTTTTGCACCTATAAATACCCATGTACCTCTTCATTAATAAAAAGGTTTAATGTTGAGTCTTGGAATTGATGAGTGAATCTCATAAGGGGGAACTTGTTGTTCTTACGTGTGTTTAAACAAGGGCATTAGTGCGTGTTTACATACAGTGTCGGAGAGAAGGCCATTAGAGTGTCTTGAAGTCACAGTGTCTAGGAGAAGGCCGATAGTGCGTCTGTTAGATACAACTATCGTGAGTAATCGAAGGCCCTGAGTGCGCAATTATTCACAACCCAAGTATAGATAGACAAGAATATCGATCACTTTTCATAAGCGTCCAAGGCGGCCCGCGATATGGCGGTTAGGGTTGAGGGGCGGCCGAATTGTGTGGAGTGCAAGGCAAGGAATTGGAGTGCAAGCCAAGCAATTAATAGTTATAGTAATAGTAGGATTTTATTACCATGTTGCTTTTCATTCTAGAATTAGGAGATCTAGTATAGTTAGGCTTAGATTTATTTTATGCATCTATAAATACTCATGTACCTCTTCATAATTGAATGTCCAGAAATTGATGAGTGAATAGAAAAGGGGAACATTGTGTTCTTTCGTGTGTTTAAGCAAGACCGTAGTGCGTGTTTATCATACAAGTGTCGGAGAGAAGGCCCTTAGAGCGTCTTGAAGTCACACGTGTCTAAGAGTAGGCCTTGAGTGCGTCTATTAGTCATACCTATCGTGTGTAGTCGAAGGCCCTGAGTCCGCGATTACTCACACCCGAATAGACAAGAACCGCGACCCGTCATCACGCTGTGATACAGAAGTGGGTTTTAGACCCCTGCGACAAGGGCCAAGAGCCAAGAGGGCCCGATGAGGCTGAAAATAGGGCCAAAACGGTGCAAGCATGGCCTAAAAGACGGGTACGAGCGCGTATGCGGACGGGCTTGGATCGAGCTGTAACACCCCACCCAGACTTACTAAAATCAGAATAAATTTTTCGCGCTATGAATGGAAAGCATTTCGAAAACTTGTATTAATTTTTCGAAAATACTTTAACTTAAAACACGGGGTGCTACTCAACTGTAATCTTATATCTTTAATCTTTATCTCTTTAATCTAAATGCATGCGACCAAGTGAAATCCATTCTAGAATTAAGGCCACGAATAATACCGGATTAAGCATGCATATTTTGAAAGTCTGACATAATCTGAAATCTGAAATAGTAGTCTGAAATCTCACATCTGAAACACAAGTGTAACACGCGGAAGCAAGTACAAGTTCAAAAGACACACAAGCATAAAACAGACATAGATAATTCAACATGTTCAAATACTATATGACATGTTTTCACAAAATGTCCTGAAGCTGGACCAACACCACATATCTGCTCACGTTGCACGCGCTCCGTCACCTGAAAAAGAGGGTAGTGGAGAGGCGTGAGCACAAAGGAATCAACGGTGCTCCGCCGGAACCGGCACTGAATACTCAACACAGTTAATAACAAACTATGAAATAAACATATATATGAATAAACTGGTCTGACTATGGGACTAACGGTAAACCGGTACTCATGTGCACACTCTGGGGGTCCCCTCCCACAGAAATCCAGGAAAGGCACTAATCACCCCATCTGGACGCTAGACTTAGGACGGGCCCTAATCACACACATCCAAGTCATAACTGAAATACTGAAATATTGACCAAGACGGTATCACTCATCCATCCCAGTCTTTCAATTTAATCGCATATAGATCTCAGACATGGTAAATTATTAAAAGCGATGAAATACACAGTACATGGTCCCCACCTGGAAACTGGCGAAAGCGAATGCTGAATATATCTGTAATGGGTAGCTGACGGAGGCTCGACTCTCCTCAAGCTACAAAATATATTGAGCGAAGTATTCTAAGTACTGAGCTCAGAATAAAACTCAAATCTTTATTATCTTATATATCTAGGTTCGCTCACTTGGCTTTAAAAAATTATTTTAGGGATTTACGAGCTGATTTTGAAAATATTATTGTCTTTGAGGCATTCTAGAGTTATCTGAAATATTTCTAAGTCTGGAACTAAGATCTGACTGAAATCTAAAATATATATGGATCTTTAATCTATCTGGAATCTTAACTATATCTAAAATCTTAAATATATCTGAAATCTTAATCTGACTGAAATTGAAATATATCTCGAACCGTCCAGACTGACCGGACCGGTTCAATTGAACTTGACCGTCAACTCACTTGGAGTAGGTCGGTCATTCGCTTGACTATGTGCAGCACGGTTTGACCGTGGTCCGAGTTCGGCATGGCAACTCGGGCCGGCACGAACTCGACTAACACGCTTAGCTGGTGCACGATCTTGAAACGACGCAACGGTCACTGACGCATGGGTGTGCTTGGACCACGGCTAACGGAACAGTGCGTAGACGGTAGGTCGGATGGACTTGGTGCACGGGCACGCACTCGAGGGTTGACTCGGACTCGGTGCACGGGCACGCACTCGGTGGTTCGGCTCCAACAGTCGGACGAGAGGTGATCACGGGCACGAGACGAAGATACGCATTACGAATTACGATACGACGGTTAAAGATTATCTAGACGGTACTAGGGTTATGACAATTATAATCGAATCCGGAAAAATACCCGGTTATCGGAACTGGATAAAACTAGGGCTCGATTCTCGAAGAATTTTAACTCATTTAAGGATGATAATTATTATACACATTCTATGTGATTTATAATAAGTCTATAATCCACAACTGCAGCTAAAATCTCAATCAAACTAATATTTTATTTTTACGGCATTAATATCTAAAGTCCCGATTTTTATAACTAAGTCAAACAACATCCAAACTTTACGAAAATCGAAACATAATATCCTCAATATATGTATGGTCCACGGTCAACAAATCAAGTCCAAGTTCAACTCCTAAACCATTTAACTAGTAATCGCTACAACCGGTCAAATACACATAAAACTGGTTCGCCTATCATACGAACCCCGAAAATTCTCAAATTTTTACCTAAGCCTCAAGACAATTAATTATGATTTATCAAATTTAAATAATCATTTTATCACTTATGTATAAATAGATCGAAAAATCGATCGGTCCAAGCTCGTAAAAATCCCGATAATTCAATTTTCGCTCAAATCATCCAATTCACATTTTTATATCATCTCACATATTTTATCTAAGTCATAAAAAGTGAGTTTTAGTTATCATACCTTAAATCGTGTGAAATGGCGGGTCGAAAAATAGATCCAAATGGGTTCAGATCTTGGAGCTTGAGCCGCAGTCACGGGTCAGCTGGAGCTACTCGGGTCGGGTCTACTGCTGGTTGGGTCGGACTCGAGGTGCTGGGCGCGGCTCGTCACTGATTCAATCTTGGAGAAGCAAGGTGGTGCGAAAATTTCCAGAAAAATGAAGCTGGTGGCGGAGCTGCGGGCTGCAGCGGTTGTGAGCTCGATTTTTACAGGTTCCCGGCGAGGATGGCGTGAGGACAGAGCTGCTCAGGTCTTCGGGTGTGGAAGGAGTTGATAGGGTCGTGATTTCGGGCCTGTGACGCGAGCTTCGAGCTTGGACTGTGGTGGTTGCAGGTCTACGCGCGAGGAGGAGCTGGAACCGAGCTTGGAAATAGGCTGAGCGCGACTGGGCGGCGGTTGCTGAGGATGGCGAGCTGGTCGCTGGCGTGAGTGAGCTGGGAAGCGCAGAGGAGTTGCGAGCTCGGCTGGATGGAGCTGCAGGTGGGTCTTGGTCGCGGATTGGAGCTGGAGTTTGCTAAACGGGCCCGTGTACGAGGAGCTGGGGTCGGGCTGAGCTTGGACTGAGGTCGCCGGCCGGTGGTTCGCCGGAAAACAGATGGTCTGGCTGGAAATGGTGCAAGACATGTTGGAGATGGAAGAAAGCTTCATTTTCTTGGTGTTTTGAAAGTGGGTTTTTGATTTTTGCAAAAACTAAACTCAAGTCTAAAGGTAGAAGAAGATGAATAGTAGTTTGTGTGCTAGGGTTTTTGTTGTTGGAAAAGGAGAGACAATCTATTTATATAAGGTTTAGGGGAGATTAGGGTTTTGTTCTTTTTGGGTCTAAAATCGGGCCTAACAATTACTAAGTCGGGCTAGAAATGTTACTCGAGTTGGGCTCGATAATTAAATTCGACTTGGGCCGAATATTTACTAGACTAGACTTAGGAATATAATAGGGTCGGTTAATTAAAAAATATGACGGCTTGTAATAATTTCGACTTGGCCGAAAATTAATATTGGGCCCAGAATTAAAATACTACGAGGGCTCGATATTAAAATTATCGCTTGGACTTGGAAATTAATTCGACTATTCGAATTAAAATGGCCGACTAAAATTATTGGATTCTCAAAATTAATTGGGCTCGAATAATCAAATTATCCGGCTTTGGTTCGCTTAAATTAAATTCCAACTTTAATAATTAAAGTCGAAAGAATTATTCATGGCTTAGACTTTGATACTAATTATTTAATTTAATGCAAATAAATATAATAAATGCATCAAATTTAGAAACTTAATATTTATGGAAATATAATCGAGCTCCATAAATAGTAATATAAAATCTGGGCGTTACAATCTATCCTCCTTAAAATACTTCCATCCTCAGAAATTCCAAAACTAATCATAAGTCCGACACGACTATAAACTAGGAATCGAAAATACATAGTACTAATCAGAACTGGAAATCAGGATAACGAGCACGAATCTCCTCCTCTCGCTCCCACGTGGCCTCGGCCTCGCCGTGGCGAGTCCACTGGACTCGAACGAGCGCTACATCTCTTCTCCTCAACTGTTGAACCTTTCGGTCCAGAATGGCAATCGGCTGCACCTCGTACGTCAGGTCCTGCCCGACGTCAAGCTCACTGTAACTTAACAAGTGCGCTGGGTCATACACGTAATCCTTCAGCATCGAAACGTGGAAGACGTTGTGCACACCCAAAAGCTCGGGTGGCAACGCCAACCGGTATGCTGCCTCACCCACTCGCTCGAAGATCTCGAATGGGCCTAAGAAACAGGGCTGCAGCTTCCCCCTCTTCACGAAGCGGACCACGCCTCTCAAAGGCGTGATCTTCAGGAATGCCTTATCTCCCTTCTCGAACTGCATATCTCGTCTACGCTGGTTAGCGTAACGCTTCTGTCGATCCTGTGCCACCTTCATCCGCTCACGGATCAAGGCAACCTTCTCCACCGTGTCCTCGATCAGCTTCGGACCGAGAACCTACCGTTCGCCGACCTCATTCCAATAAAGGGGTGATCGGCACTTGCGACCGTACAATGCCTCGTACGGTGCCATCTTGATCGACGCCTAATAGCTGTTGTTGTACGCGAACTCAATCAGCGGCAACAACTCCTCCCATGAACTACCACGGTCCAGAACACATGCTCGAAGCATGTCCTCGAGTGTCTGGATGGTCCGCTCCGACTGTCCGTCGGTCTGCGGGTGGAAAGCGGTACTGAACCTCAATTATGTCCCCACGGCCTCGCTGAGGCTCTTCCAGAACTGACCGGTAAAACAGGGATCTCGATCTGACACTATGACCTTGGCGACTCCATGAAGTCGCACTACCCCGCGGATATAGATACTCGCGAGCTGCTCCATGGACATCGTCATCCGCACGGGCAAGAAACGAGCCGACTTCGTCAGTCGGTCCACAACTACCCAAACCGCATCATGCTGCTCCCTCGATTTGGGTAGTCCCGTAACGGAATCCATAGTAAGCTCTTCCCACTTCCACAATTGGGATCTCCAAGGGTTGTACTAAACCCGGTGGAAACTTGTGCTCGGCTTTCACCTGCTGGCAAACCAAGCACTTCTTCACAAACTCAGCAACATCTCTCTTCATGCCCCTCTACCAAAACGACCCTTTCAGGTCGTGGTACATCTTGGTGCTGCCGGGGTGCGCCAAATAGGGTGCACTGTGAGCCTCGGTCAAGATCTCCTTCCTCAGGGCCTCAACATTCGGCACAACGAGCCTTCCCTTATACTCCAAGGCACCATCTACGCCTCGGTAAAACCCCTCTACGCCCTCGGCAACAACCTTCGCCCTCATGGAACGGACGAACTCATCAACGACTGATCTCTCTGAACTCGGTCTCGGAGCATGGGCCACACTCTCATCGACCGAACACCTCTTACTACAGGCATCGTGGGAAGTGACTCGACGACGTCTAACTGCATCCGAGCGAAATCTCGAAGGAGCTGACTCTGCTGGGTGATCATGCAAGTCAACTCGCCCCTTGCCTTTCGGCTAAGGGCATCAGCTACCACGTTCGCCTTCCCCGGATGATACTGAATGGTACAATCATAATCCTTCACTAGCTCCAACCATCGCCTCTGGCGCATGTTGAGCTCCTTCTGCGTGAAGATATACTGCAACCACTTGTGATCGGTGTAGATCTCACACCGACCACCATATAAATAGTGCCTCCATATATTGAGTGCGTGAACAACGGCTGCCAACTCAAGGTCGTGAGTCGGGTAGTTCTCCTCGTGGGGCTTCAGTTGCCGCGAATAGTATGCGACAACCTTGCCCTCCTGCATCAGCACGCACCCAAGTCCGTGCTTCGAAGCATCACTATAGATAGTGAAACTCCGTGTAGGGTCTGGTATAGTCAGCACGGGCGCTGTAGTCAACCTCTTCTTGAGCTCCTGAAAGCTCGACTCACAGCGACGACTCCACTCAAACTTAGCCCATTTCCTTGTCAAACGTGTCAAGGGTAGGGCTATCTTCGAAAACCCCTCAATGAACCTCCTGTAGTAGCCTGCTAACCCGAGAAAACTCCGTATCTCGGTAACAGACCTCGGTGCTGACCAGTTCCTCACTGCCTCGATCTTCCCAGGATCGACCTCAATGCCCTCGGCCGTAACGATGTGACCGAGGAACGCCACTCAATCAAGCCAAAACTCGCACTTCGAGAACTTTGCGTATAGTCTCTCCCGCCTAAGAGTCTCCAACACGATCCTCAAATGCTCCTCGTGCTGGGCTGCGCTCCTCGAGTAGACCAAAATTTCATCTATGAAGACGATGACAAACTGGTCCAAGAATGGGTGGAAGACACGGTTCATGAGATCCATGAATACCGCCGGCACATTGGTCAAGCCGAACGACATCACGACAAACTCATAGTGACTGTATCGAGTACGAAACGCGGTCTTAGCCACGTCAGAGTCCTTGATCTTCTGCTGGTGGTAGCCCGGTCGTAGATCTATCCGGGAAAATACACGGGCGCCCCTCAGCTTGGGTTGTAAATGAATCGAATCAAAGCGAATACCCAGAGATTCGATTCGATTCGTTTAAAATATTCGAAGATTCGATTCGTGATTCGATTCGATAACGAATTCATTTTTTGATTCGTATTCGATTTGTTTAGAATATTCGAACATATTCGATTCGATTCGAAATTCGTTTTCAAAAAAATATTATACTTAAAAAATATTATAATTACAAAAATAAATTTTATTTTTCATATATTTTTAGAAAATTTTGTCAATTTATGATGTTTTTACTTTTTATGTCATAAAAATATTAGGAATATAACAATATATATATATATATATATACATATATTATAAACAAAATGTATATTATGTATAATTTGTAAAATTTATATAATTATTGTTAACGAATCGAATATTCGAATTTTGAATCGAATATCTACATATTCGAATTCGAATTCGTTATAATTTCGAATCTAAAACATCATTCGAATTCGAATATTTTGAATTCGAATCACGAATATCCATTTCGAATCACGAATCGAATAAAAAATGTTTGATTTGTTTACATCCCTACCCTAAGCTGGTCAAACAAATCCTCGATCCTGGGGAGTGGATACTTGTTCTTCACTGTCAACCGGTTCAAATCCCGGTAATCGATGCACATACGCAAGGTCCCGTCCTTCTTCTTCACGAAAAGGACAGGTGCTCCCCAAGGAGAGACGCTCGGTCGAATGAAACTGAGACTCAAAAGCTTCTGAATCTGAGCCTTCTACTTCTGAATCTCCTTCGGCGCCATACGATACGGCGCTTTCGACACTGGCCCGGCTCCAGGCACCAGGTCAATCGTGAACTCCACCTGACGACTAGGTGGTCCTCCCGGTAGCTGATCTGTAAAGACGTCCACGAAATCACGCACAATGGGTACATCTCCGGGCATCCGCTCCTCTGAAGGTTCCCCGACTATGCTCACCAGGTATCCCTGGCAATTCTCTCTCTGCAAACACTTAGTCGCCTTTGCCATCGAAATGACTCGGGGTAGGGTCCTCGTCTTCGTCCCGAAGAACGTGATACGATCTCACTCGGCTAAGTGTAGTGTCACCTCTCTATGACGACATCGAATGTCTGCCTGATATCTCTCCAACCAATCCATGCCGAGAATGAGGTCAAAGTTCCTCATCTCGATCACGAATGCATCCACCTCTAAAGATCTGCCACCAATACTCAAGCTAAGATTCTCGGCCAAGGAGCTCGTAACTATCTTCCTCCCCAAAGCTAAGCTGATCTCGAGGGGGTCGACGACACTCACTCTTCGGACCCCTATGGCCTCTAGACACTTGGCCGAGACGAACGAATGTGTCGCCCCGGTGTCGAACAACGCAAAGATAGGCACATCACATAAAGAAATCATCCCGGACATGGTACCTGGCTGCTCGGCGGCCTGTGCCTGGTCAAGTGCGTAGACGCATGCTGGTGCTCCACGTAGCTGGTTCGGGGCCGGCTGACGCTGACCCTGCTGATGCTGAACTCTGTCTGGCAATCCTCCCTCCGGTGTCCTGGCCTTCGGCAATGGAAGCAGATGCCTCGCCCAGCAAGACACTCACCAGGATGGTGGCGTCCACATGTAGCACAGGCTGGTACAACCTGCTGAAGTGGCTGAGCAGGCGGAGCTGGGGTTGGGCCCCTCGGTCTGACCCTCATGTCGTGGCGGCCTCTGCCTCTCCTCTTGTGCTGCCGCTGCGCTGGCTGAAGTGGGGCCTGCTGTGGTGGCGGCAGTACAGGCTGCTGAGCCGGTGGCTGGTGAGCTTGCTGACGGGCGGCGCGAGTACAGATGGCCTCCAGTCGGAGACTCTCATCAATCTGCTGAGCCCTAGAAACGGTCTCAACATTAGTCAGGGCGCCAAGGCCCGCGAGATGGTGGCGAATCTCCCCGCGAAGACCGCCCTTGAAGCGCCTCGCCCTCGTCTCCTCTGTATCAATCAAGTACGGCACGAAGAAGCCGAGGCGAGTGAAGTCCCTCTCATACTCATCGACAGTCCTAGCACCCTGCTCCAGTGCTAAGAACTGCCTCTCCATCCTCTCTCTGTAGTGGGCCGGGTAATACTTCTCCCGGAGGAGCGCCTTCAGACCAGCCCAAGTGAGGGCCAGCTTCTCCCCGAGTCGCATCTCCCAGTACGAATGCCACCAGAGACCTGCATCCCCTATCATTTGTAGCTGTGCACACATGATCCTGTGAGGCTCGGGGCAGTCCATCACCTCAAAAATCATGTCAAGGCTGCGCAGCCACTCGTCGACAAGCCTCGGGTCTCCCTGCCCCTTGAACGTCGCAGGGTGGTACCCGCGGAACTGAGAAACTGAAAAGGCCTGATCGCGCACTGGCGCGGCCGGCGGGGGCGGTGCTGGAATCGGGGCTCGACGAGGAGGCATCTGAATGGTCAAATGACAGGGATTAGCAGAAAGTATTGAATATTTGACGGAGAATTAATTACTCAAGAAAGTTAACAGAAGTTCTCAAAGTTAACAATCTCTGCTGAAATTCTAACTGAAGCAGTATAGTCGATTAATACACTATACTTTAATAAGTTATCGGATTCCGAAAACACCTAGCTTGGCTAGAGTTCCGGGTACACTAAAATCCTCTAAGTTCTTACTAGAGTTCTGACTAGAATTCTCAAATCTTAATAGAAGGATAGATCTAACGCCCCTAAAATAATCTGAATATAATTAAATATGCATTCGCAAATAAGAGTTGTACATGTGACGTACCTCGGAGTCGGCGTGGCGTGAGCGTGGTGTGGTCATATCTTACTAAAATTTTAGTATACAGAACCACTAAGTGGCTCTGATACCAACTGTAACACCCCGCCTAAAACTTACTAAAATCAGAGTAAATTTTTCGCGCTATAAAAGGAAAGCACTATTTAATTTTCGAAAACTCATATTATTTTTTTTTCGAAAATACTTTAACTTTAAAAACGCGGGATTCTACTCAACTTTAATCTTATATCTTTATCACTATAATCTATCATGCATGCGACCAAGTATAATCATTCTAGAATTAAGGCCATGAATAATACCGGCTAAAACATGCATATTCTGAAAATCTCACATAATCTAACATCTGAAATTATAGTCTGAAATCTGACATCTGAAACACAAGTCTAACACGCGGAAGCAAGTACAAGTTCAGAAAGCACACAAGCATAATTCAAACATAGATAATTTAAACATGTTCAAATACTATATGACATGTTTTCACAAAAATGTCCTGAAGCTGGACCAACACCACATAAGTGCTCACGCTCCACGCGGGACTCCATCACCTGAAAAATAGGGTAGTGGGGAGGCGTGAGCACAAAGGAATCAACGGTGCTCCGCCAGTACCGGCACTGAATACTCAGTAATAAACTATGGAATCAACATATATATGAGAAAACTGGTCTGGCTATGGGACTAACGGTAAACCGGTACTCATGTGCACACTCTGGGGGTCCCCTCCCACAGAAATCCAAAAAAGGCACTAATCACCCCATCTGGACGCTAGACTTAGGCTGGGCATCGCCCACTCAACCAAGTCACAACTGACATCTGACATCTTGACCAAGACGGGATCACTCATCCGTCTCGGTCCTTCAATTTAATCACATATAGATCTCAGACATGGTAAATTATTAAAAGCGATGAAATACACAGTACATGGTCCCCACCTGGAAACTGGCGAAAAGCGAATGCTGAATATAACCGGAATGGGTAGCTGATGGAGGCTCGACTCTCCTCAAGCTACAAAATATATTGAGCGAAATATTCTAAGTACTAAGCTCAGAATAAAACTCAAATCTTTAATATCTTATATATCTAGGTTCGCTCATACGGCTTTAAAAATCATTTAAGGATTTGTGAGATGATTTTGAAAATATTATCGTCGTTGAGGCATTCTAGAGTTCTCTAAAAT
>CACSLK010034108.1:1290713-1300840 GCA_902706635.1 Striga hermonthica | reverse complement strand
GTGCGCACACGCGCAGGGCAGCAGCGCGCTGGCAGCACGCGCGGGCGCGGGCAGTAGGCCAGCATGGGCAGCGCGCGGGGCATGACTTGCCTAGCAAGAAACCAAGTTTGGGAGACCTTTTTTAGCTGAATCTTCTATAGATTATTTTTACCTACTTGGAGTGCAAGTCAAGCAATTAGTAGTTATGGTAGTAGTAAGATTTTATTTCCTTGTTCCTTTTAATTATTGATTTAGGAGATCTAGTTTGATTAGGCTTAAATTTATTTTATGCACCAATAATTACCCCATGTACTCTTCATTATCTTATGTCTTGAATTGAGTATTGAATTGGTGAACCAATTGTGAGGGAACTTTATGTTCTAACATGTGGTAAACAAGGCCGTTAGTGCGTGTTTACATACAGTGTCGAAGAGAAGGCCATTAGAGCGTCTTGAAGTCACAGTATCTAGGAGAAGGCCCTGAGTGCGTCTGTTAGATACACCTATTGTGAGTAATCGAAGGCCCTGAGTGCAAGATTATTCACAACCCAAGTATAGACAAAAATCCGATCCGTCATCAGCTGGGGCGTGCGCGCGCGCACGTGGGACGCTTCTCCTATGCAGGGGGACTAGGTTGTGCGCTTCAGGGATCACGTGGGTGTGGGCAGGCAGCAAGTCTCCTGGGCGTTCATGGAGTGTGCGCGCGCTGGGAACTTGCGCGATCGTGGATGGGCGACAGGAGCAAGTCGCGTGCGGTACTGGACGCTCGCGCAGTGTTGCTGGGCATCGCTAGCGGGGCCTGGCTGTGCACCGCTTCTTGTGGTAGCGAATGGCTGCGCTTTGCTAGGCTCGGGTGGCTTCAGTGGCGATTGGCGATTTCCGGCGATTCCTCACGGCTGCAAACGCCGACGATCGGCTGAGGAGGCGACCGGAAAAATATATGTGGAAGACTCTCGAATATATTGTACCCAAAAGCCCTCTAATGGATTACCTAAACACCTACTTTGATTAAACTTGGTGGAGCGTTTAATCGAATCTCCCTAACTCTCGGACGATGCTATTCTCTCGTGTATGTAGAAGAAATAAATCGGCCAACATTAACATTGTAGAAGAGGTTGGGACATGGTGTATTTATAGGCTCCATTAGGGACCTTAAGGAGGTGCTAAATATGGGTTTATCCCATTAGGCCAAGGAATCCTAATTCTACTCCAATTACTAATCCAATCTAGGATGGGACTCTCCTACTACTCATCACCTTCTAGAAGACACCCAAGTCTCTTAACCTAGACAAGACTCTAGTAGGAATGTTCCTTTCCTAATGAAATAATAAATATGGAATAAAATTAATTCCTTATTAAATGGAATTAAATAATAAAACATCCAACTAGAGTAATATTATTGCTCTTCCCATTTAGCTCCTAATTTATCAATAAATTCGAACCTCCATGATTAAATAATATTAATCTGATTAGTCGATTTACCTCCCTATATTTAAGATATAACGTACGTTGATTAATTAAATTACTGACAAAATAATTAATCAACTTCTTATTCATTTCCGAAATTAGTACCACTCAGAACCTTAACCATTATGTCAGACAATCGTCTACCTGCAGGGTTTTAACATAATGTACATTCTTGAGCTCATTTCAGGGACGAAATCAATCCAACGCACTGGAACATAGTGACCATAAATAATTTATAATAGCACAAATCATTCTTATTTACCAAAATACCTCGTATGTCATCCTAATAAAAATAGGAATCACTTGGTAAATCAAATAAACAAAAAATGAATATATATGCCTATTTTATATTATCTTACAGCTTAAGAGAACACATCAATCACCGAAGTTCTAGATTACAACAATGATCAGTGAGTCTCATAATCTTATCCTTCCGCGGTTCTGTTCAACACTTGTCATAAGTGCTAGTGTAATTATTCAGTCAAAGACCAACTGAATCAAGAATACACTACAATCTTTTTCCAAGAGGGGTCTCATTGCCTGTCAGGACTGTGAACGAATAGTTTAGTCTTATAAGGAACTGATAGGTGATCTATCTGTTCGAAAGACTTCGAACCACACTAGCTCAATATAAGACATGGAGTATGATTTGCATAAATATATAATGTCCAAACATATGTATTTTGACTGAAACATGATGGCCAAATCAAAATGGAATTAATAGAATCAACAAAACATAGCTTTTACAGCATATCTCTAATACAATCTTCCCCGGGTCTACCTCAATTCCCTTGGCCGTGGCAATGTGACCTAAGAAAGCCACTCTATCTAGCCAAAACTCACACTTCGAGAATTTTGCATAGATATTCTCCTGACGAAGGGTCTCTAGCACTATTCTCAAGTGTTCTTTATGCTCCTCAATGTCCTGTATAACACCCCGTCTTGACATGAAAATCAGAGCGCGTAATTTCGCAAAACCTTTTAAAATAAATCATTTAATTTGCGAAAACTGATTCGGGGTGCTACCATAAAAACATGACTTATTCTGAAAAACCGTTAATTCAGTCTATAACAAAATCTACGGTTTAACTTAATATACTGAAAGACTGATCAAAAGGTAAGTTTGTCAAAAGTCATGAACAACAGAAACGTAACAGCGTCAAAATATTTACAAATCCATGATCAAAAGTCCTGAACCAGCCGCCAACTCACACCTCTGGCCCAACGTCATGACCTGAAAAACATAATAAAAGTGGGGCGTGAGCACTAAAATACACTGTGCTCCGTGGAAACTCATACTAAAGTAAATAGGGAAAATAATTACAATAACATGATCCAGGCATATATAGCTGAACTGAAACCGGTACTGAATAATCATGATCTGATGCTGATGGTGAGATAAAATCATCACCTGACTGACACCTGAACGTCTGCCAGCACAAATCTAATACTCGACACCATGTGCACACTCTAGTGGGCAGATTAAGGCCACTAGAACCCAGAATGGATCGGTGACCATTCCGAGCGGATACTGATAATACATACCTCAAACATGGTAGAATAATTATAATCAATGTAATACCCAGTCTGAGTCCCCACCTGAATTGCTCATCTGAAAATGTAAGTGCTGATCATCTGCAAAACTGTGACATATATAAACAAATACTAAGTACTATGCTCAGACTTACTAAAATAGCTGGAATAGATGCTCGACTGAACTAATGACATAACTGAACTTACTGACCTGAACTAGGGCTCAACATAGACTGACTGAATGTGAAACTGAACTTAACTGGCATGACTTACTGCCAATGAACTTAATTGATATTACTGAATTGAACTGGCTAGACTGATAACTTGACTGAATTCATGAACTAATTGACTGGACCTGGAACTTAACTGGAATATCTAACATAACTTGGACCGGATTAAAATAATATTAGACATAAAAATAACCAGTCTAATTAAGCCGGTTCACTGGCTGGCCGGACCGCTGGCTCGCTGTGGTCGGGCAGTCGGCTGCTGGCTTGGGTCAACCAGCTCAATCCCACGCTGGGCATGTTGGTGCTCGAGCGCAGTCACTGGCATGGACCGGTGCGGCCTGGGTGCTACCAGGCCTTGCTGGACTCAACTTAGCACGGTCGTGGACAACTGCGCGCACTGACGTGCGACTTAGCTCACTGGCGTGCTACTAGGCATGACCAACGTTGACTAGATCTTACCGGGCACGACAGACATTAGCCTGTGCACGACAAGGCATGACTTAGGCGCTGGCGGTTGCGTCTGGCACAACCCGCGTACATGGAACGGCCATCGAGTGCTAACTGGGCACGACCGATGGACGATTGGACTCATGGCGTGGCGATTGGCGCTACCGGGCATTATGGATGCCGGCACTTGCGCGACTAGGTACTGTCGGGAGCTACCGAGCACCCCAACAGGCAACTGAGTACGTGGACGCGCGGACTGGCGCTGGCTGACGTGTGCTGGTACCGCACGGGCGCTGCCGGGCGACCCTAACGGTACATGACGCTCGGGCGTGCTTCCGGGCACTGTCCAAGGCCGACTGACATGCATTTGAACGCACTAGCTTGTGCTAGGACGTGTCGGCGTGCTCGGGGCACTAACCGACTATCGACTGCTGCATGTAGCGGCTGTACGCGAAGCCCGGTTGGGCTTACGCACAACACTTGCTCGACCTCGGACTGACTGTCGGTACGCTTTGACCGCTATGTACGGCAGAGCAGTTACGGTCGCCCCTTGCCGACTGTCCGGTGATTTCCTCCGACAACATAATCTCAAAATGACATAACATGACTAATTACACATAAACGGCCGCATGAACATGAACATAACTTATTGAGACGTACATGAACGCGGTTTGCGCTACGTGCGTAGCCGACGGCTTTGGCCAGTTCCTCGGCCAACGATGATTTTTCTTCGAAAAACTTTACTTAACTGAACATAACAAATCAAATAACTACTAAAAGAACGAAATGCGTTCGGAAATTGCCGAATAGAATCGGACATGGATTGACATGGCATAAATGGGTACGGCCGAATGCATACGTGAGCTTTTCATAACTGTAACTACATGATTATGGTTGAGAAACCGGATAAGCTTACTTCTTCAATGGCTTGGTTAATTATATGAACTCTTATGATCACTCGGCTCAATATGCTCGTGCGGCATGCGTGCGTTCTCCTTTCTTCTCTCCGAGTGTTGCTTGACTAACTAGGGACAATTCTCTCTAATTCTCTCTTAATATGATGTTTAAGTGTAATGTCAATTTTTTCCACACTTCATGAAATAAATGATAGTAACCATACGTGAAAAAGTGAAGAGAATTTCCTATCCAATAAGGTCTTAGCACTCGCCGCACAAGGAAAGCTTAAGCATGCCTTGTAACGCCCAAATTTTTATATTACTATTTATGGAGCTCGACTATATTTCCATAAATATTAAGTTTCTAAATTTGATGCATTATTTAAATTTATCTGCTTTAAATTAAATAATTAGTATCAAAGTCTAAGCCATGAATAATTCTTCCGACTTTAATTATTAAAGTTAGAATTTTATTTAAGTGATCTGAAGCCGGATAATTTAATTATATCGAGCCCATTATTAGTAATTATTTCGACCGACTAATTTAATTAGTCCTAGTTCGATTAATATTATTTAGCAAGTCCTAGCATTTAATTTTCTAAGTTCATATCCGATTTATATTCGAGCCCAACTTGTAGGATTTTATGGCCCGATTCCTTAGCCCAATGTTAAGGCCCAACAAGAGCAAACCCTAAGCTACAAAGCCTATCTATAAATAGACTCCCTAAGCTCATAATTGGCCACACATTTTCAAGAGAGAGAGTAAGAAACATTATCTTCATCTTCTTCTTCAAACTTATATTCCAAACTCCATAACCATGATGGCTTGAACTTCAAGGTCCACCACCATCTTCATTTTTCGACCACCCCTCAAAAATCCGGCCACCACTCCCGATTTCCCGGTGAGATTCCGGCGAAAACCCGCAGCCCTTCTCAGCTCCTCGCACCGCACCTCTTTCACGCCGGCAACTCGCGACCACCACGACCTCAACTCCGTTCCAGCTCCAAGCTCGCGCACCACTGCCGTACCCAGCTCAGAGTAGCGTTTCCGGCGACTCAAGCTCAAGATCCGCAGCTCCTCCGCTCGTCCACCTGCAACTCCGACGAGCCCGCGTCCAAGCTCGAGCTCCATTTTCTGGCGACCTAGACCCGCAGCCATCACGTCGTCTTCTTCAAGCTCGCGACCAGCTCATTGCTCAGGACGTCCGTACAGTCCGTACACAGCACCAACACACGCGAGCTGCTGCTGCTGTCGCGGCCAGCTTCATTTTCCAGCGAGTTTACACCGGAAAAACCACCAGATCCGACCAGCTGTACCGGGGCCCGACTCCGCAGCTCCATTCCTCGACCCTAGCTCCGACCAGAAGCATTTTCAGTCCGGTTTCAGCTCCTTCATCTCGGATCTATAGCCCTCACCATTAGATCTGAACCGGCTTCTCCCTTTTCTTGAGGCTTAGGTAAAAATTTGAGATTTTTCGGACGTCGTTTGATAGGTAAACGAGCCGGTCAAATGCGTTGACCAGTCGTAGCGATCTTTAGTTGACTGAGTTAGGAGTTGACTTTTGACTTGAGATGTTGACCATAGACTATATATATATCGAGGATGTTATGTTTCAATTTTCGTAAATTTTGGATGTTGTTTGACTTAGTTATAAGAATCGAGACTTTAGATATTAATGTCGTAAAAATAAAATATTAGTTTGATTGAGATTGTAGCTACGGTTGTTGATTTTAAAATCATTATAAATAACATAGAATATATATATTAATTATCGGCCTTAAATGAGTTAAAATTCTTCAAGAACCGAACCCTAGTTTTATTCGGTTCCGATAACCGGGTATTTTTCCGAATCCGATTATAATTGTCTGAACCCTAGTACCGTCTAGATAATCTTTAACCGTCGTATTGTCTATTCGTAATCCGTATCATCGTCTCGTGCCCGCGACCGTCTCTCCTCCGACCGTTGGAGCCGAACCGTCGAGTGCGTGCCCGTGCACCGAGTCCGAGTCAACCCCCGAGTGCGTGCCCATGCACAGAGTCCATCCGACCTGCCGTCTACGCGTCGTTCTGTTAGTCGTGGTCCAAGCACGCCCCTGCGTCAGTGACTGTGGCACCGTTCAAACTCGTGCATCGGCTAAGCTGTGTCAGTCGAGTTCGTGCCGACCCGAGTCGCCACGCCGAACTCGGACCACGGTCAAACCGAGCTGCACATAGTCAAGCGAATGACCGACCGACTCCGAGTGAGCCGTCGGTCCAGTTCAGTCGAACTGGTCAGGTCAGTCCGGACTGTTCGAAATATATTTCAGATAGAATGTCAGATAAATTCCAGATGCAGTCAGATTAATATTTCAGATAAAGTTAAGATTCCAGATAGACATTAAGATTCAGATATAGTTTAGATTTCAGTCAGATTAGATTAAGTAAGATCCTAGTCCCAGACTTAGAAATATTTCAGATAACTCTAGAATGCCTCAACGACGATGATATTTTCAAAATCAGCTCGTAAATCCTTAAATGATTTTTAAAGCCATGTGAGCGAACCTAGACATATAAGATATTAAAGATTTGAGTTTTATTCTGAGCCTAGTACTTAGAATATTTCGCTCAATATATTTTGTAGCTTGAGGAGAGTCGAGCCTCCGTCAGCTACCCATTACAGATATATTCAACATTCGCATTCGCCAGTTTCCAGGTGGGGACCATGTACTGTGTATTTCATCGCTTTTAATAATTTACCATGTATGAGATCTATATGTGATTAAATTGAAGGACCGAGACGGATGAGTGATCCCGTCTTGGTCAAGATATCAGATGTCAGTTATGACTTAGATGAGTGGGCGAGGCCCAGCCTAAGTCCAGCGTCCAGATGAGTGGGCGAGGCCCAGCCTGGATTTCTGAGGGAGGGGACCCCCAGAGTGTGCACATGAGTACCGGTTTTCCGTTAGTCCCATAGTCAGACCAGTTTATTCATATATATGTTGATTTCATAGTTTGTTATTAATTGTGCTGAGTATTCAGTGCCGGTTCCGGCGAAGCACCGTTGATTCCTTTGTGCTCACGCCTCCCCACTACCCTCTTTTTTAGGTGACGGAGTGCGTGCAGCGTGAGCAGATATGTGGTGTTGGTCCAGCTTCAGGACATTTTTGTGAAAACATGTCATATAGTATTTGAACATGTTTGAATTATTTATGTTTGTATGCTTTTCTGAACTTGTACTTGCTTCCGCATATTAGACCTGTGTTTCAGATGTCAGATTTCAGTCTAGTATTTCAGATTTCAGATTATATCAGATTTTCAGAATATGCATGATTAATCCGGTATTATTCATGGCCTTAATTCTAGAATGGATTTTACTTGGTCGCATGCATGTTAGATTAAAGAGATAAAGATATAAGATTAAAGTTTAGTAGCATCCCGCATTTTAAAGGTAAAAGTATTTTCGAAAAAATTAATATGAGTTTTCGAAATAAAACAGTGCTTTCCATTAAGAGCGCGAAAAAATTACTCTGATTTTAGTAAGTTTTAAGCGGGGTGTTACAGTTGGTATCAGAGCCACTTAGTGGTTCTGTATACTGAAATTTCAGTGAGATATGACCACACCACGCTCACGCCATGCCGACTCTGAGGTACGTCACCTGTACAGCTTTTATTTGCGAATGCATATTTAATTATAGTCAGATTATTTCAGGGGCGTTAGATCTATTCTTCGATTAAGATTTGAGAATTCTAGTCAGAACTCTAGTAAGGACTTAGAAGATTTTAGTGTACCCGGAACTCTAGCCAAGCTAGGTGTTTTCGGAATTCGATAACTTATTAAAGTATAGTGTAGCTATTTGTTAATCGGCTATACTGCTTCAGTTAGAATCTCAGCAGAGATAGTTAACTTTGAGAATTTATGTTAACTTTCTTGAGTAATTAATTCTCCGTCAAATATTCAATACTTTCTTCTAATCCCTGTCATTTGACCATTCAGATGCCTCCTCATCGAGCCCCGATTCCACGCCGAGCACGGGCCTTGCCCGAACCAGCTCCGCATGCACAACCGCCCCCGCCGGTCGCGCCAGTGCGCGACCAGGCCTTTTCGGTTTCTCAGTTCCGTGGATACCACCCTGCGACGTTCAATGGGCAGGGAGACCCGAGGCTTGTCGATGAGTGGTTGCGCAGTCTTGACATGATTTTTGAGGTGATGGACTGCCCCGAGCCTCACAGGATCATGTGTGCACAGCTACAGATGATAGGGGATGCAGGTCTCTTGTGGCATTCGTACTGGGAGATGCGACCCAGGGAGAAGCTGGCCCTCACTTGGGCTGGTCTGAAGGCGCTCCTCCGGGAGAAGTATTACCCGGCCCACTACAGAGAGAGGATGGAGAGGCAGTTCTTAGCACTGGAGCAGGGTGCTAGGACTTTCGATGAGTATGAGAGGGACTTCACTCGCCTCGGCTTCTTCGTGCCGTACCTGATTGATACGGAGGAGACGAGGGCGAGGCGCTTCAAGGGCGGTCTTCGCGGGGAGATTTGCCACCATCTCGTTGGCCTTGGCGCCCTGACTTATGCTGAGACTGTTTCTAGGTCTCAGCAGATTGATGAGAGTCTCCGACTGGAGGCCATTCGTACTTGCACTGCCGCCCGCCAGCCAGCTCATCAGCCACCGGCACAGCATCCTGCACTGCCGCCACCACAGCAGGCCCCACTTCAGCCAGCGCAGCGCCAGAATAAGAGGAGAGGCAGAGGCCACCAGGACAGGAGGGTCAGACCGAGGGGCCCGGCCCCAGCTCCGCCCACTCAGCCACTTCAGCAGGTTGTACCAGCCTGTGCTACATGTGGACGCCACCATCCTGGTGAGTGTCTTGCTGGGCGAGGCATCTGCTTCCATTGCCGGAGGCCAGGACACCGGAGAGAGGATTGCCCAGACAGAGTTCAGCATCAGCAGGGTCAGCGTCAGCCGGCCCCGAACCAGCCACGTGGAGCACCAGCACGCGTCTACGCACTTGACCAGGCACAGGCCGCCGAGCAGCCAGGTACCATGTCCGGGATGATTTATTTGTGTGATGTGCCTATCTTTGCGCTGTTCGACACCGGGGCGACACATTTGTTCATCTCGGCCAAGTGTCTAGAGGCCATAGGGGTCCGAGGAGTGAGTGCCGTCGACCCCCTCGAGATCAGCCTAGCTTCGGGGAGGAAGATAGTTACGAGCTCCTTGGCCGAGGATCTTAGTATGAGTATTGGTGGCAGAACATTAGTGGTGGATGCGTTCGTGATCGAGATGAGGGACTTTGACCTCATTCTCGGCATGGATTGGTTAGAGAGATATCAGGCAGACATTCGATGTCGTGATAGAGAGGTGACACTGTAACACCCCGCTTCTTGATATACCAGAGTACGCCATTTTTCGCAAATCTTCTGAATAAATAAGTAAATAAACTAACTTTTTAATTTGCGAAACTGATTCGGGGGTTACCGTGAAAAACATGACTTCTGAAAACCGTTAGAATTTAAAACTGAAACGTGAAACGGTTACAATTTATTATCCGACTAATGTCGGAACAAAGTCTGAAGGTTTTAGCGGAAGTCTTAG
>CACSLK010034108.1:1222808-1233404 GCA_902706635.1 Striga hermonthica | reverse complement strand
GCGAGCGCGGGGCACTAGGTGGCATGCGCGGGCTGCTGGGTGAGCGCGAGAACAGCGCTGGGCACTGCACGGCAACCGCATGGATGGCGAGGACACGCGGGCGTCAGACAGCGATGGCGCAGGGCGCGCAGAGTACGCGAGTAGCTGGGACGCGGGCGAGGCCCCAGGCCGAGTAGGCCTAGGATTGGCGGGCAGTTGACACACGCGAAGGTCGGCACGCGCAAGTGGGCGCACGTGGGGCGCAGACGCGTGAGACCTAGACCGAGCAGGATTACGCGAGGCGCACGAGCAGAAGGCCTGCGCAAATGGTGACGCGTGGGAAGAGTACGCGCGCGATGCCTCGCGCGCGGATGAAAAGGCAAGGCGGCGCGCGAGAGAGAGGTGGCTAGGGGTTTTTGGGCGACTTGGAGTGCAAGGCAAAGGATTTGGAGATCAAGACTTTCTAGTTATTAAGATTCTACTTTTCTTGTTGCTTTAAGATTTCTAGTTACCTTTGGATTTAATATTTTATTGCTTTAATTAGTTTACTAGTTTGAATAGGTTTAGACTAAGTTAGGATCTATAAGTACTTGTCATCGTCCATTGTTTTGAATATGTTGAGTTAATGGAAAAGTGTTCGCAAGAGCAAATCTCGTGTTTAGAACTAGGCCATTAGTGTGGGTTTTATCACAATCGTGTTCGTAAGAAGGCAGTAGTGCGTCTTTCGTCACAACCTATCGTGTTTAGTCGAAGGCCCTTAGTGCGAAATTATCCACAAACCAAGGCAAGAATCACGATCCCTTACGATTGGTGCTTTCATTGAGAGTGTCCAATCATGATTCTTATCTATTTTTTTTATCCTTTTTCTTTTTTGAATTTCTCTTCTTCATGGGTCCGAATTTTTCCTCCTTTTTTTCCCTTTTTCTTCTTCTTTTTTTCGAGAGTTAGTATAAAAAAAAGTATGCTGTCAAATCGTGAGAGGATTGAGTCGTTGGAGGAAAGCATGAAAATAATTGGCGATGGTCAACACACGACGAACGAGAACTTGGCCAAAATTGAGCTCATGGTGCATGATTTTGTTGGGCAACTCACGCGCATCAAACATCGACCACGGAGGAGTCATGGGACGCGATCCACCATGGCGTCGAGTAGTCCTGAGACCAAGCGCGAGGAAGACGATTGGCATTTACGACGGACGCACGCATCACATCAGCATGACGACCGTCACTACCGCAAGGAACGACGACATCGCGAGGAACACACCTACGCGCGACCAATGATCACCATGCCGATGTTCACGGGAGTCGATCCAGATGCGTGGCTTAGTCGAGCTATGCAATTTTTCGACATCAACGATGTGCCAAGGAACGAGAGAGTTAAAATCGCCGCCTATCACTTAGACGGTGAAGCGAATGTTTGGTGGCAATGGATGTTGCACAAGAACAAAGATGAGCACATGCGGTGGAGAGATTTTGAGCGGGAACTCATCACGAGGTTAGGTTCTAGCGACTACTTTGATTATGATGAAGCTTTGTCGCGAATAAGCCAAGTTGGGAGTCTACGCGATTATCAAAAGGAGTTCGAGCGAATTGCTTGTAGGGTACGAGACTGGCCCGAGAGTGCGCTAGTAGGTGTGTTTGTTGGAGGTTTAAAGGCCGATTTGGCAGATGAGGTACGTTTGGACAGGCCGAGGTCAACACAAGTGGCAATAGAGTCTGCGCGATTGCACGAGGATCATATTGCGGCAGTGCGCAAGGCAAGCCGAGGTGAAGGGCGTGCAGACCCGAGGCGCGCGAACGCCGCGACCGACGAGCAGCCTCCAAGGGCTGAGACTAAGCCAGTCGACAAGGTTACGCACACAACGAGCAATATGCGATGGCTTACGACCGAGGAGATCTAAAGGAGGCGAGAAAAAGGCCTATGCTTCACATGCAACGAACGACTTACGTCGGGCCATAGATGCTCAAGTAAGGAAGTCTATTTACTTGAGTTTGATGAGCATGAAGGTCATGAGCAGGAGGTTTATGAGCCACAGGAGGAGATCTTGCTTCACGTGGTCAAGAGCAAGAAGAGAGGGCCGAAGATGATTCGATTCACGGCCGAGATACTAGGAGGGCTAGTGGATGTGTTGGTGGATAGTGGGTCGACGCTGAAATTCATAGACGAGGAGTTGTCTAAGAAGATGGAGCTCCCGTTCACCAAGGTTAATCCATTCGGAGTCAAGGTGGCTAATGGGTAGGAACTACAAGGTGATTTGTTGTTCAAGAAGGTCCCGATACTAGCCCAAGGCCCGGAGCTGAAAATTGATCTATATGCCTTTCCTTTGAAGGAACCTGATGTGGTGCTAGGTGTACAATGTCTGGAAACTCTGGGTCCCATCACAACCGATTACACAAAGGGCACAATGGAGTTTGGGCGCTCGAGGAAAAGAGTCAAGCTGCGAACGGAGGACCTGGGAGAGTCACCCGACGAGGAGGTCGACGTGGTCAACTTCATCATCCTTGAGGACAAAGAAGTACTCGAAGAGGAGGGGAATGATGAAGATGTGGTGATCGACCTTAGCGAGCCTGAGGACGAGTCCTACGATGACCTCGAGAAGTGGCTTGAAAGCGGGCTAGATGAGTCGCAAATCCGAGAGTATTGGCCCACATATAGGCGAGATTGGCCGAGAGGCTGTGGGAGAAGGGCACGAGCACGCTCTAAAAAGCGCAATGCTAGATAAGCAAAGAAGCGCCGCACGACAAACACACGCGAGGAGGGTGAATGGACCGCGAGTGCGAGCGAGTGGTGCAAGCCGTGTGCGAGGAAGCGGTGCGCATGGCGTATGGAGGCTGAAAGAAATGGCACGCGAGGGATGGAGGACGGGTGGATGATGCACGCGATTGATTGCTACGGGCCTGCGAACGAGTGCTAGGAATGGAACAGCCCGGTTCACCCGCTGCAGAATATTGTTCGCTTTTGCCACGCTCACCCTCACGGTTTTGCCTTTGGGAGCTGGCTCATCAAAATGCGTCCTGTAGGTTGAGGTATCCACAACTACTTGTAAGGCATGCTTCGTTCTCTTCAACAACCGATGTGGGATATATTAATCCACCCCCCTTGGGGGACCCAGCGTCCTCGCTGCCACATGGTTCAGGTACTGGCTGTGATACCATATGGAACAACCCAGTTCACCCGCTGCAGAATATTGTGCACTTTGTGCACGCTCACCCTCACGGTTTTGCCTTTGGGAGCTGGCTCACCAAAACGCGTCCTGTAGATTGAGGTATCCACAAGGCACGCAGAGTGCGCAAGTAGCAGGGACGCAGGCAAGGCTCCAGGCCGAGTAGGCCTAGGATTAGAGGGCAGTGCATGCGCGCGAAGGTCGGCGCGCGCAAATGGGCGCACGTGGGGCGTAGACGCGTGAGACCTAGGACGAGCAGGATTAGGCGAGGCGCACGGGCAGAAGGCGCACACAAATGGTGACACGTGGGAGGTGTACGCGGGTGATGCCTCGCGCGCGGAGGAATAGGAAAGGCGGCGCGTGAGAGAGAGGCGACTAGGGGTTTTTTGGGCAACTTGGAGTACAAGGCAAGGGATTTAGAGATCAAGACTTTCTAGTTATTAGGATTCTACTTTCCTTGTTGCTTTAAGATTTCTAGTTACCTTAGGATTTAATATTTTATTGCTTTAATTAGTTTACTAGTTTGAATAGGTTTAGACTAAGTTAGGTACTATAAATACTTGTCATCTTCCATTTTTTTGAATATGTTGAGTTAATGGAAAAGTGTTCGTAAGAGCAAATCTCATGTTTAGAACTAGGCTATTAGTGCGGGTTTTATCACAATCGTGTTCGTAAGAAGGCCGTGTAGTGCGTCTTTTCTCATAACCTATCGTGTTTAGTCGAAGGCCCTGATGAAGATTGCGTGTCCCGACTGCCGATAAGCCGCTAGCCCGCGCCTTGAATCGTCCATAGGTGTTCTTCGAGCCACAACAGCACCTCTTGGAGCGAATAAAATTGCAATAGAATTTTGGTGAAAAACTATAGCAAAGTGGAAGAACAAAAGTTCAGATTTCTATTCATAAAAATTGATGAAATAACATGGAGAATGGCCTTTATATAGAAATCAATTATATCTAGTCTAATCTACCTAGGGAACTAATAAAGCAATAAAATATTAAGTAACCTAATTAATCTAGAAATCATAAAGAAATAAGGGAACAAAATAACTTGGCTTGCAATCCAAGTACTGCTCTCTCCCTCTCTCGCGCACCGCCTCACTCGGACCGCCATTCGCGCGCCGTCCTCGGCCCTTGCCCTAGTCCTCAAGGACTAGAGCACCGCCTTCCCGCGCGCGTGCACGCTTGCCTGGTGTGCCGCGCACGCCAACGCCTGCTGCGCTGCCCCTACGAGCGTGGCTGCCCGCCAGACCGCATTCCTCAAGGACAGCGGCTTCATAGTCCGCGCGTCCTTCTCCACTAGGTGTGTCGTGTGCGTGTTCTCTCGCAACACTCCGGTTGCCGCACTCCTCGAGGCATAGGGCTTTAAGCCCCACGCGTGTTACCCTGCAGCGTGCATCTCCCGCGCTCGCGCCCGCTGCGCCTGTTGATAGACTACTCTCGCACTCCGTGCGCACCTCCTACTCTAGGACATGCGTCTCGCCTGCGGCCCGTGCCATTCTTTTGCGTGCGTTATAGGCACGACTTGCTACATTCTTGAGCTGCCTAGCCACTTCCGTATCATTCCCGTCCCCTTCAAGCGATTCCTTGTCCTCAAGGATGAAAATTGGGAATTGATCGTGCATCTCATCAAGGTCTTCCCACGTGGCTTCTTCAGGCAGTAACTCTTACCAATCAACTAGTACCTCCCAGCGGTAGCGCCCTGCTATCCTTACCTTGCGATACTCGATCGCTTGTTTTGGGCCCACAATGATCCTCCCATCAGTCGCGGTTGCGGGTAACTCTTCACAATATTTATGCGCTTCCCTTAGGCTTCTCTTGAGCTGCGAGATATGAATAACTGGATGGATTTGCGAACTCTCCGGCAGCTCTAGGCGATAAGCTACCTGGCCAATGCGCTTCATAATCTGATAGGGCCCATAGTAGCGGACGCCTGGCTTGGTTGCCGCCCTCTGTGCTGTCGTGCACTGTCTGAACGGTCGCAGCTTCAAGTAGACATACTCTCCTGTTGCAAAATTTTCTTCACGCCTTTTTTCATCTGCGGAGGCTTTGGTCCAGTTAATCGAGCCTTCGAGATTCTTCTTTAGTTCCCGCAACATAAAATCTCGTTCCTCCAGCACTCGACCAACCTCATCGTTGACTGTACTTCCTTCCGAATAGTTAATCAACGTCGGCGTTTTGCGCCCACATAACAACTCGAATGGCGTCATCTTAGTTGACTCGTGATAGGTGGTGTTGTACCAATACTCAGCCCAGGGCATAAAGTTTTTCCACTTCTTTGGAAATTGATGGACGTAGCACCTTAAGTACTGTTCAAGAGTTCGATTAGTTACCTCGGTTTGCCCATCAGTCTGTGGGTGGTCGGCTGAGCTCATCGATAACTTAGTCCCTTGTAGCTTGAAATATTTTGACCAAAAGCTGCTCATAAAGATCCAGTCTCGATCAAAAATAATGGAGCGTGGTGCCCCATGCAGCTTCATCACATACTCCACGAATAACCTGGCAATTGACTTTGTTGTGTAAGGATGGGTGATGGGTATGAAATGGGCATACTTCGTAAGTCAATCCACTACGACCATAACACCATTGAACCCATTAGAAGTTGGCAACCCTTCGATAAAATCCATAGTAATATCTTCCAAACTGCGTCGGGTACCGGTAGAGGCTGTAGCAGCCCGCTTGGTCATCACGAATCAACCTTAGTGCGCTGACAGTCATCGCACCTTGCGATGTAATCTCGAACCGTGCCTTGCTGTCCCGGCCAAAAGAAGGTATTGGCTATCCTCATCCATGTGCGGTAGATACCTGAGTGACCTCCAATCTTTGAATCATGGAAGTGCTGCATGATCCTTTCGCGAAGCTGCCCACTGTCTGGCACAAACACTCGGCCTCGGTGTAGGAGCAAATTGTTGTGCAACTCGTAATCAGAAGCGTTAGTCTCTCCTGCAATGATCCCTCGGCGCAATTCCTGACAGTAAGTATCCTCCTCCTGTGCCTTTCGGACTTCATCCCAAATAGCCCAAGTCGGTCCCGTAATAGCGTTAAGCTCCACTACATCCGTTCACCGGGATAGTGCGTCGGCCACAACATTCTGTTGACTCGGCCGGTAGACTATTTCAAAGTCGAACCCCATGAGTTTCAAGACAAACTTCTGCTGCTCGGATGTCACAATCCTCTGCTCAAGTAGATGCTTGAGTGGCTGCTGGTCGGTCACAATCCGAAAACGTCGCCCCAGCAGATAGGGCCTCCAGCACCTCACAACCTCGACAACTGCTAGCATCTCTTTTACGTACACAGATAAACCCAATCGAGTCGTGCCTAACGCCTTGCTGAGATAGGCTAAGGGTTGCCCTTCCTGCACTAGTACGGCTCCAATCCCAATATCACTAGCATTCGTGTGTACCTCGAACAAGACATCAAACCTTGGCATTGCGAGCACTGGCGTTGTAGTCATGGCGCCCTTCAGTTTCTCAAACGCCTCCTCGCTGGCCTTGGTCCATGTGAACCTTTCTTTCTTGGTCATCTCCGTAAGTGGCTTGACAATGGTTCCATAATCCTTCACAAACTTCCGGTAATAGCCCGTGAGCCCTAGGAATCCTCGGAGTTGCGTGAGACTCGTTGGCTTGGGCCAGTCGACCATAGCCTCTCTCTTTCTTGGATCAACCGTCACGCCATTATGAGATATGAAATGGCCTAGGTACTCAACCATCTCCTGCCCAAACGAACACTTGGATGGCTTAATGTGAAACGAGTTAGCCTCCAAGACTTCGAGCACCACTCTCAAATGCTCCAGATGTTCTGCCCATGACTTCGAATATACCAATATATCATCAAAGAAGACTTGAACAAACTTACGTAGATGCTCCTTGAAGATGGAATTCATAGCGAACTGGAAAGTGGATGGGGCGTTGCACAGCCCGAATGGCATCACCAAATACTCATAGTGCCCTTGATGCGTACGAAAAGCTGTCTTTGAATGTCAGCCTTGTGAAGTCGAATCTGATGATAACTAGCTCTCAGGTCAAGCTTCGAAAAGTAACGTGATCCAGCGAACTCATCGAGCATGTCATCGACACTAGGAATAGAAAAGCGGTCCTTGATAGTCGCGACATTCAGAGCTCGGTAGTCAGTACAAAACCTCCACGTGCCATCTTTCTTTTTAGGTAACAGTACTGGTGAAGAAAATGGACTCGAGCTATGTTGATTTTGTAACGCCCCACTTTTATTTACCGAAAATCAGAATAAATTATTTTTTTCGAATTTATTTCAAAACACTTTGAGGCGCTACTCATTTTCGAAACGTTCATCAATACTTAACTACAATATCAATACTCAATCCATCATCAATCCTCATTTATAAATAATAACACCTCAATAATCAATCTTGCAATCCAATAATCACTATATCCTAGGGAGTACACTCCCTATCAATATTCCATCATTCAATAATCAAGAAAAACAATAATAACAATATTCAGTTTTCAAAAGCGGAAGCAATATCAATAATAAGACCACCACTCGCATCCCTCTGCCGTGCCCGCAATACTAACCTGCATCCATGAAGAGCAGGTGGGGATGAGCACAAGAGGAACAGTAGTGCTCACCACTGTGTAGTAAATGTTATTCACAATATTGAAAAAGTAATCATAACTCAATAAGGTATGGTCTCAGCATGTATCCGAAACAATTATCTATCCCAATCTCCCATCAATAATCAATAATCAATAATTGCTCTCATGTGCACACCTATATCAATAGACTACTGCCGGCTATATATCGAATGGCCCTTGGCCTCACATCGAGTGCTCGGCCAGTAGGAGTAAATCCACCCCGATGGCCCTTGGCCTTACACGGGGATCACCAGCCAAGGCTCACGCCCTGACTGCCAACAATAATAAAGGAGACTACCCATCGGGTACGTTCTATAGCTACGGGGATAATCGTTCGACGGTCGATACAGCTCACACCGAAGGCTACATGATTCACATGCATACCTTGATCATACCACAATTAAAATAGTAATAACATTTAAGGCATAGTAATTTTTCAAATAAAACCCACCTGGTATCAGTTGATAAAGCAATTAGTCAGAAGGTCGTAGGTGGTCGAGACACTGCTCTTCAGACACCTACATAAGTCAAGACAGTCCCATAAGCAACTATCTCGACTCTTGCACAGATAACGAGAATTATGCTTAGTCGAATAACATCGACTAAGGAACTCGTGGAAGTTGTGGAGTTGGAATATTAGGACGACTCCTAGACTCGACCAATTAATTACCAAATCAATTGATAGATCACATAAAAGCAGGCAATAAATGTTCGACACAAAATGGGTCAAAACGGTTAAAAAGCTAGTTCAAATTTTATAAGAATAGGGCTAAGGGGAGTTGGACTTGGTTATTTCAATTCAAATTTTTACTGAGTGTTAAGGGCTGAAAAATACATATTTTCACCAAAGGAAAACCATTTAACATGCTCCTAACTATTTTAAATATTTTACTCAAAATCTGACCAGAAATCAAATTAAATCATTTAAAATAGCTACAGTTGGAATTTAAATCTCAAATTTTTACAGCAGCAAGATAAACTGGAGAACAACAACATATTCAAAAATTAGCAAAATCAGACAGGAACTCGATTCTATATGAATTTATTACGAAACAGCCCAGAATTAATTTTCAAGTTTTGACAAGGCTACAAACCATATAAAATTCTCAAATTTTAACCACAAGTACTAAAATTGCAACATTACAACATATCCAAAAATCAGAATTTTTGGGTAAACACACGATTTATAGTGATTTTAACAAAACCGGCTGCAGTACGTTTTTCAAAAATTCATAACTAATTCAATACACATCGAAACGACGCGAGGCCAAAGCCGTTGCGTCAAAGACGATCCTAAGTCCAATAATCCACAGCACTTCCACGGGAATTAACACATTAACCACAGTTCGACAATTTTCTAAAGTGACGGCAATCACTTTAGTATCCAATTTCAACATATATATCAATAACTACACAAGATGCTCAACTACGACATATAATTAGTCGAACCCACACGTTCAGCAAGAGAACACGTATACGAGCACTAAACACATATATACTAATGAAATAATTAAGTCAAGGGTTAGCCCGGGTACCGTTCTCGGGACGGGCTACGAAAAGCGAGCAACGAAAGGGTCGAACGGGCTCGACGGCTTCACGCATCTCGCCGGAAAAAGAGGGCAGTGACTGGCGGGGCTCGTCGGGAGGCCTCTGGTCGCGTTCGGGACAGACGGGGCTGCTCGACGGCCTGAGACAGATGCGCGGACGGACAGGGGGACCGGGGCTGCATTTCGCGAACAGAAAACAGGGGACTACGGCGGCCTGGGGTGGTTGTTCGCGGCGGAGGAGAGCCTGGTCGCTTGAACGAAGGTGACGATGATGGTGACTGAGGAACTCGCCGTAATGGTAACTCGCGATGACTGCTCACGAACGGGAACAACAACGCCGGGCTCACCATTGGATAACGGGCCTCGCCAGCTACGCTTGACACTCCGACGGAACTCGACGGGACTCGACGGCCATGTTCGGCACTCCAACGGGACTAGACGGGACCCGACGGAGGGTGATGATGGTGACCGGATTTCTGTGATGGTCGGCAACGGGTGCGATGATTATGGTGATGCGAGCAGGATGGCTTCTCTTCGATTCTGCTGGGACTGCAAGCTTGCAAGGGTCTGAACACGGACTAGCTCCTCGCGGTGGTCGACGGCCTGGGATGACTCGCGTGACGGCAACAACGAGGGTCTGCAGGTCGCCGAAAAACGCAGGGAAAAGGGGCGGTGCTGGTCCGATGGTTGCTGCTCGCGGTGAACCGAAGGTGATGGCGTGAGATGGTAGCAGGATGATGGCGAGATTATGATGGTGATGACGATGGTCGATGCTGGAAAATATAGTGAGAGGGAGAGATAGAAACGAGAGGGGAGAGCAGATTGAGGAAAACGAAATCGTATGCTAATGAAAAAAAAAATCTGCGCAATAGCTTAGGTGCGTGTATATATATATATATATATATACATATATACATACAATTTCCTAAAATAATTTTAGGTTTAATTTTCTTGTATGACAAGAAAATTCCACACGCACACACACGCACGTGAGGGAGGGAACCGGACCGCGTCAACAATTTGGTTCATCGGGTCGAAAGCTCGGTTCTAGTGCGGCTTCAAGAAATTGGATCGGTTCTCGGGCTCGGTTAAAATCGCACGATTGATAAAATAAAACCGGACCAAAATATATATATAACACATTTTATTATTATTAATAATACACAATTAAACACATCATATTTTAAAATAATAATAATAGTAATAAAAAATATGCATTTAGACAAATAATTACAATTTGACAATTAATAATATTTAGACAATTAATATTAGAAATAGTAGTATTACTAATACCAACAAAT
>CACSLK010034108.1:1192985-1207444 GCA_902706635.1 Striga hermonthica | reverse complement strand
ACCCGAACCCACCATCGCGTACTCGACGTCCATGTCCTTTGGCTCTTCGCACCGTTCTTCGACCAACACGTGAGGGTTGCTTGAGGACCTTACGTCGATCGCGACCCTCTCTTCTTTTCGCTTGGCCTGGGCTTGTTGCTTTTCCTCCATGATTTTGAGTTGTCTTTCATACTCCTTCTTTTGCCCGTACATCTCCTCCAAATAATCTTTCTCCCAAGGGGTTAATTCCCTCTCCAATCCTTCCAAATATTCGAGATCTTCTTGATCCCACTCATCTATTGGTAACATCATGACTCTTTTTTTTTTTAATGAAAAATTCGAATAAATTCGAAATTTCGACCCAAAAAAAGAAGAGAAATTCGGTCCCTCAGCAAAAGGCAAACCGAAAAAAATAAAAAGATAGATAGATAATCACACGATCAGCCCCTCTCAATGAAAGCACAGCAAAAGGCAAACCGAAAAAAATAAAAAGATAGATAGATAATCACACGATCAGCCCCTCTCAATGAAAGCACCAATGATGACGGATCGTGTTCTTATCTATACGATGATTGCGAATAAACGGCGCACTGCAGCCTTCGTTTACCCCCGATAGGTGTATCTAACAGACGCACTGCGGCCTTCTCCTAGATACCGTGACTTCAAGACGCACTATTGGCCTTCTATCCGACACTGTATGTAAACACGCACTAATGGCCTTCTTTATCACGTTAAGAACATAAAGTTCCCCCTCAAGATTGGCTCACCAATTCAATACTTCATTCAACATGTAAAATATGATGAGGTACATGGGGTATTTATAGATACCAACTATCTCTAGATCTATTCTTACTAGGAAACTAATTAAATAATTAAATATTAAATCCTAAGGCTAGTAAATATCCTACTACCATAAATTCCTAAATCTACTAGATCTCCTAATTACTTGTCTTGCACTCCAAACAATTCTAGAAGCTTGAGTCTTGCGCATGCCCAAGTCCGCCTATACGCGCGCCGCCCTCGGCTATCCTATTCCTTGGCGCGTGAGGCATCGCGCGTCTTGCCTGCCTCGCACGTGCACGCCCATGCCTCGCCTAGTCCCGTGCGGACTAGGCTTCGTCCGTCTGCCTCGCATGCGCACGCCATTCCTACTCCTTGTAGGACCATGCCTCGGGCCCATATCCACTATTCCTATTCCTACTAGGAATAGGCTCTCGGTTACGTTTTCTGATCTCCCGAAGATTACTCCCGTCACCAATCTCCCATGCGCGTTCCGGCACTCGAGTGCTTTTCCTATTCCTGCGAGGATTAGTATTTGCGCCTTGCCTATTCTTACGAGGATTAGGCTTGCCGCCATATTCTTGCCTTGTGCCTCGTGCATGCCGCCGTGCGCCCCGCACTCGTCGTCCAGCACCCCTATGCCTACGCGGTTTAGGACATCGCCCGCATCCGTGCTCCACTCACGCTCTACCGCGCGCACCCTGCTATCGCTGGCCTCCTTGCGCGCGTGCATACCGCTGCCCCTTACTCCTATGCTCGTGCGGTCTCGGACGCCCGTGTTACTTCCAGTCGTGCGCCCAGCGCGCTTCGCCCCTATACGGCCTATCGCCCACACGCACCCGCCTTTGCCCAGCGCCCGTGCGCGCTTACGCGTACTTAGCGCCCGATACGCACTCATCCATTCGCCTCGCATACGAGCTCGCACCCGTCTCATAGGCCTCGAATGCGTTGTTTTGGCCCTATTTCTAGCCTCATAGGGTCGTCTTGGATCTTGGCCCTTCTTGTCACAGGGATACGGAACCCACTTCCGTATCATGCTGTGCCTGCACCCGGGTGCGCCCGTCCCTGCGCGCGTGCCTGCGCGCGCGCGCGCGTACCTACACGCGCCCAAACTTCTCATGGGCTGCCTGCGCGTGCGCCCGTCTGCGCGTGGCTCCGTGCACCACTGGGCACCTGCGAGCGTGCTGCGCGCCCATGTGCGTGCATAGTGCCCGTTGGGCACCCGACTCGCATGCCTTCCATTCCTTCGAGCCACCTGGTATTTTAACCACCCCCACCAGGTTTCACTTCTTCGATAAGAATCCCAAAACCATTCACGGCACGTCCTTTTGAGTCGTGGCTTGATCCGTGCTCGTCTATGCCAATGCGCGTGTTCGCGCCCTTCTTGAATGCGCCCTTTATTGTGTGTGAGCGTTGCTAGCCTCGAGATCACCTTCTCGTGTGTCCTTGCACACTTCCATGCGTGACCTCGTGTTCGTGTGGACTCGTGCAGCTTCTCATGTGCTTGAGTGCCTCGCATACGAGCTCGCACTCATCTTTTAGGCCATGCTTGCGACATTTTGGCCCTTTTTCTGGCCTCATCGGTTCGTCTCGACTCTTGGTCCTTCTTGTCGTCCGGGCTCGGAACCCACTACCGTATCATTCCCGCCCCCTTTGAGAATGTTCTTGTCCTCAAGGACTCGTCCTCGACCATCCAAACATTGGCCACTCCTTCTTCAATCTCAAGAGCCTTGCGCGTATTGCACTCACGGTTCTCGACAACTTCGATCAAGCCCGCACTCTCGACATTGATATCCTCGTCCTCAACGTGCGTCTCCTCGCCAAGGCCTTCTTCGACCACGAGCAAGATATCTTCTTCAACCTTGATTACCTCGACCTTGGACTTATCCTCCCCTTCGATCTCCACCACGACTCCACCCTCGACATCACCCATCGCCTCCTCTTTATCTTCGCCCAAGATCGTCTCCTTGCATCGCTCTTCATCCACCATGTTGCTCGAGGGTCTTGCACCATTCTTAACCCATGCATCCTTCGACTTGCATCTATGGCCCGACACAAATTTTTCATCGCAAGTAAAGCATAGACCTTTGTCTTGTCGTTGTAACAACTCCTCCGTGATCTTGGCTTGTCTTTCATACATCTCCTTTGGCTTGTACTTCTCCTCTAAATACTCTTGCTCCCAAGGGGTTAATTCCCTCTCTAAACTTTCGAGGTATTCGAGATCCTCTTGATCCCACTCATCTAATGGTAACATCATGACTCTCTCTCTCTTTTTTTTATGACTCTTCTCGAATAAAATTCGAAACCAAACAAAAATATATATATTTTTTTTTTACTCTAGAAAAATAACAAAGGACTAGATGACACTTTTTTTTAAGACTCAAATTTCAAAAAATAAAGGGAAAAATTCGAAAAAATTCGAACCCCCAATAAAAGAACAAAAATCGAATCAAAAAAAGAAGAGAAATTCGGCCCCTCAGCAAAAGGCAAACCGAAAAAAAAGAAAAAGATAGGATAGACAAAAATTCGATCAACACCTCTCAATAAAAGTACCAATGATGAAAAGTGATCGATTTTCTTGTCTATCTATACTCGGGTTGTGAATAAACGCGCACTCAAGGCCTTCGTTTACTCACGATAGGTGTATCTAACAGACGCACTATCGGCCTTCTCTTAGACACTGTGACTTCAAGACGCTCTAATGGCCTTCTCTCCAACACTGTATGTAAACACGCACTACGGCATTGCTTAACTCACGTTAGAACATAAAGTTCCCCTCACAATTGGCTCACCAATTCAATACTCAATTCAAGACATTCATGATATAAAATTATGATGAGATACATGGGTATTTATAGGTGCAAAAATAAATCTAAGCCTAACTATACTAGATCTCTAATTAAAGCAATAAAATATTAAATATCCTAAACAATTTTGATCTTCTAAAGCAATAAGGAAACTAAATATCTAGGAGATTTTCTGCCTTGACTTGCACTCCAAGTATCTAGTGAAATTCAGCTCAAAAAGACTCCTTGAAGACTCCTTTTCTTGCTGCCCAAGTCGCCCGTGTGCGCGTGCTGCCCGTGCGCGCTGTTGCCCTGCGCGCGCGCATGCTGCTTGATGACGGATCGTGTTGTTATCTATACGTGGGTTGTGAATAAACGTGCACTAGGGCCTTCGTTTATCCACGATAGGTGTATATAACAAACGCACTATCGGCCTTCTCCTAGACACTGTGACTTCAAGACGCTCTAATGGCCTTCTCTCTGACACTGTATGTAAACACGCACTAACGGCCTTGTTTAAACACAAGTAAGAACATAAGTTCCCCTCTCAATTGGCTCACCAATTCAATATTCAATTCAAGACATGAAAATAATGATGAGGTACATGGGGTATTTATAGGTGCATAAAATAAATCTAAGCCTAATAGATCTAGGTCTCCTATTCTATGCAATAATATAAATCCTTATGCTAGTAAATCTCCTAACATCTTCTACTACTAAAAAATAAAAGCACTAAGGAAATAAAATCCTACTACTACCAAAATACTATTTAATTGTCTTGCACACCAAGTATCTTGATGCACAAGGAATCCTCTTGCCCCAAAACTCCAACCGCCATAACCTCTCGGCCGCCTCTTGTCGCGTGCGTTACGCGTCACCTCCCGCGAGGCCTAATCCTTGTCGGTTGCGGCTTCGCTCGCGTCCTCCGCGCACGCACCATCTCTCACGCATTCCCACTAGGCGCTGACTCAATCGCGTGCGTGCGCGCTACCGTTCTCGCCTATGCCTATCGCGCATAGGCATGCGCCCGTGTTGCTGTCCCACTCGCGCACCCATGCGCGCTCCGCGTCCCAGCTGGCCTCCCTGCGCGCATCTTCGTCAACGCCCAAGCCCTAATCGCCTACGGCGCACCCCACCGCGCCTACTTCTTCGTGCGTCACCTCCATCGCCCGTGGGCTCCGATCACCTCCTGCGCATTCCCGTGCGCCTGCTGCGTTACATGTACCGTCCACGCCTGCGGACCGTTCATCCGCGCGCCTATCGCGCCGCGCTCTCCTGCCGCCGAACGCCACCGCATCCCAGTCAACGTCCCAGTCGACGTCCGCAGCTTGCCCGCCAATCGTGCCCCGCTCTTCTTCGGGCGTGCATGCGCACGTTCCTCCCTGTGTCGCCTTTCGCTGTGCGTCCTGCGATCGCCGTGGTGTCGGGTTGTGCGCGTCGCGTGCATTCCCCGCGAACGTTCTTCGTCGTCATCGCGACTAGACGCCGAACTGCCCGTTCCCGCCATGGTTGATCTCGATGTGCGGCTCCTCCTCATGTGGTGGGTGACTCTCTCGAGCTTTCCCGCCAAGTCGTGTATCATGGGCTCCAGCTTCGCCTTGTTTTCGTTGACCACGTGCTGCTCGTTGCCAAGGGACCTCACGTTTTCTTCAAGCATATCGAACCTTTCACGATTCGTCATGACTCTCATTTTTTATTTTTTTTGATACTTTAAAAAATTTTCAAAAAATAAGAAGAAAAATTCAAAAAAAAAATCGAACCAATAGGGAAAAAAAATTAGAAAAATAGAAGAATAATGGGATAGGAAAAGTTTAACGAAACACACAATTAATCACTCTCAACGAAAGTACCAATGATGAAGGATCGTGTGTTTTGTTCCACTCGCTTGCCTCGAAAATGCGTCGCCACGGCCTTGCTCTCAACGATTGGTGTGAGACTCGGTTATTAGCCTAACTCTCTCACGATACTTGAGTTCACTCGGTAATTAGCCTCGCTCCCTCGATTTTGAACTGACTCGGGTCTTAGCCTCACCAATTCGATTGCATGATCGAACTCTCACGAATCCTAACACACAGTTTAAACAAACGTTCCTTTTCTATTCACTCATCAATTCCAAGACTATCAAAACAATGAGGGATGATCCCTATTTATAGATCCTAACTATGACTAAGTCTAATCTTACTAGGGAACTTATTAAAGCAATAAAATATTAAATCCTAAACAATCTAGATCTACTAATGCAATAAGGAAATAGAATCCTAATAATACTAAATTTATTCTTGCTTGTCTTGCACTCCACTTTACTTAATCTCAAAGTCTTGCGCCCTTAATACTTCGGCCGCCTCATCGCACGCCGCCCTTGCGCGCGCCGACCTTGCGATGCCTAATCCTTGTCGCGCGCGGCATCGTGCGCCTTGCTCCGCACGCATGTGCCCGCCCCCTCCGCTTCTCCTACTACTATGCGACATGGGTCATCCGCATCGTACGCGCGCGCCACCGCGCGCCCCCAGCATCCGCCGCCTTCCTCTCGCGCGTGCGCGCCCAACTCTTCTATGCCCGTGAGGCTTAGGCCCCCGCCCGCGTCTGCGCTTCACTCGCGCGCCTGTGCGCGCGCCCCGTCCCCGTCGAGCTCCTCGCACGCGTGCTGCTGCGCGCCTGCCATTCCTAGGCCTACAAGGCCTAGGTCTTTACCCGCGTGCTCTCTACTTGCGCGCCTATCGCGCCACGCTGCTTCGCCGCCAAACGCCAGCGCGTCCCAGCCACCTTCGCGCATGCTGCGCACGTCCAGTGCCCCTACGCGCCCGTGTACGCCCAATGCCCGCGCATCACCGCCCGATGCGCGCCTTTCGCCTATTCGCCCATCGGCCATGCCCGACCAACCTTCACATCCTTCTGCTCCGATGACCGCTTCCCTATCACGCGCCCTTCGCCGCTCGCGCCTTCGCCCACTCACGGCCATCCTATGTGTGCGGTATCCACCCAACATCCACCACTCGCGCACCACTCGTCTCCTCAGCAATGTAAACGCCCGGGGCCTTTGCCTCCAAGCGTCGTGCACGTTCCTCCCTCGCGCACGCCTTGCACCAGTCGACCGCGTCGCCTGAGCCCGTTATCGTACCCTAGACCCCGGTCCACTACGCGTAGTCCTTCCACAAGCACCCTAATGTTGCACGCCTATGGGCTACCTTCTCGCGTACCCTTGCGCACCTCCATGTGCTCGATTCTTCTAGCCTTGATCTTTCGAACTTCTTGCTCGACTTCTTTATTGTGGTAGACCCTTGCATGCTTGACCTCCTATGCCATCGTGCACGTTGGCACCCTCGTATACGGGCTCGTGCACGTCTCCTAGGCCATGCAAGCCTTGTTATGGCCCTTTGCTCGGCCTTCTTAGATAGTATCGGCCTTCGGCCCTTCTCATCTTCGGGGGTCGAAACCCACTTACGCATCATTCCCGCCCCCTTTAAGAATGTCCTTGTCCTCAAAGACTCGTCATCGACCATTAATTGGGGCGCCCTCACCTCATGCACATCATGCATCTCCTTACTGTGGTATTTTTCGATCACGACCGAAACCTTCTTCTTAACTTCGACCGAAATTCCTTCGACCTTGACAAAGTGCTCATCAGAGTATACATCAAAAATAGGCGGTCCTTCATAATCCGTTCACTCAGTCACGTACTTAATGGACTTTGGGTCTTTAAAATATTTTGAGAATTCAAATGGAAAGATAGACTCCTTACACTTTTTGTCGACCCGACCTTCTTCTTTGTCGGACTCGCCTAGTACGTGGGCGGTTGCTCTAACCAACTTACATATCTTGGATTGTTGTTTCTTGATCGTCCAATCCTCATGCACCTCCCCTTCGACCTCGGTTGCCTCGACCTCCACTTCCTTAATTACTTCGATGTCCATGAGTTCATCTTCGGGGTATACGTCGAAGATAGGTGGGCCATCATAATCCATCGAGACTTGGTCGACCATGCTCGCGTATGCGCCTGCTTCCTCGACGGTAAAAATCTGACCGCCCCCATGCCAAACCCGCTCAATACTCTTGAGACCAACCTCCTTGGTTCTTCCATCTTTGCTTGCCCATAACGTGACCCGGTGCTCCCCTGAGTCGAACTTCATGACCCCAGTTCGGTAGTTGGTGGTCACTTCTCCAAAACCTTCGAGCCATTGCACTCCCAACACAACGTCGGGTCCAGCCAAGGGTAGCGCATAGAGAAGGGCTTTGATGGTGACTCCTTGAAATTTGGTCGGCACCCCGTGATAAGACTCGGTGCACCTTAGTCGTTCACCATTGGCGACTCGAACCTCGAATGGCTCTATCTTCGTTGTTGGCAACTTCAGTATCTGAGATAGATTGGCGTTGATGAAGTTGTGCGACGATCCGTTGTCTACGAGCACGACTACATGGTGGTCCTTGACCAATGCTGATAGCCGCATCGTCCTCGATCCTCGAATACCAGCCATCGTATGCATTGAGATCTCGGCATCTTCCTCGAGCACCGCGACCTCGATCTCGTTCTCTTCGTGCTCATTGATCATGGGTTTTTCTTCGTCCAAGTCGACGACTTCTATCAGAAAGGCTTGCTTGCATTGATGGCCTGGTGTAAATTTTTCTTCGCACTTGTAGCAAAGCCCCTTCTCACGTTGGCGTCTTATCTCCTCGAGTGACAAGTGCTTGACATCTGGTCCCAGTGGTAGCGCGCTATTGGTCGGTCGAAAGCTATCAGGCGGTCGGCCGCTAAGAACTATATTGCTTGCATCCGGTTGTGCGCGTCGCGTCTCGGGGTAGCGTGCGTCCGCCCGTCCCCTTTGAGTTGCCACAAGATGATCTTCTCGGCGTCGGGCTACTTCCATAGCCACATGCATTGATTCTGGTCGCTCTAAGCGCACCTCAGCAGCTAGATCAAACTTTTGGCCGCCTTTGAAAGCCCCTACTAGCGCGGTCTCGGGCCAACCTCTTACTCGACAAGCTAAACGCTCAAATTCTTATAAATAATCACGTAAGCTACCTGTCTGCCTTATTCGCATGAGAGCCTCATCGTAGTTGTGGTAGTCGGATGTTGCAAAATGCGTGAGTAACTCGCGTTCGAAATCATTCCATCGGATGACTCGCTGTCGGCTCCGATATACGCTAGTAAGCCACTGCCACCACACGTTGGCATCACCATCAAGATAATAAGTAGCGTACCTTACTCGATCATGTCCTTCAGTCTCGTTGAGGTCAAAGTATTGAACGGCTCGGTTGAGCCAAGCCTCGGGATCATTGCCGATGAACGTGGACAGCGTGATTCTTGGCTTCTCGGGCTTCGGGCGGTCATGATAGTTGGACGCCTGGGACCGCTGGTCGAAGTCCTCCTATTGATCTCACTCCTCGCGTCGCCACTCTTCCTCCTGGGGCCGTTCGCGCTCTTGCTGTCGTGTTGGTTGGCACTCGTGTTGTTTGAAATTTCGAGCCATCTCATCGAAACGGCGGTTCATGATCTCCATCGAATCGCGAACGGACGCCTTGGCGGTATCGAGACCCTCGCCCAGGGTATCCATAGTCGTTCTCATACTTCGGACTTGAACATCGAGATTATCGATCTTCTCCTTCATCTCCTTGTTGGCCATGGCTTTCTTCTCTTGATTTCGCTCTTTGCTTCCAGGACTCGTGTTGTAGAGATTTTTTTTTTTTTTGATAGGGGGACAAAAAAAGAAGAAGAAAAAGAAAGGGAATGGGGTAGGAAAAAAAACACACGATCTAACACCTCTCAATGAAAGCACCAATGATGAAGATCGTGTGTTTCGATTGCCGATAAGCCACGAATCCGCTCCTTGAATTGCGACAGGTGTTTCTCTAGCCACAGTCGCGCCTACTGAAACAAATATAATTGCAATAGAAATATAGAAGAAATCTAAGACAAAGTGTTTGAACAGAAGTTCGGATTTTTATTGATAAACTGAATGATGAAAAATAACATAGGGGAAGGGCCTTTATATAGGCAAAAAATATATCTAGTCCTAATCTAGATAGGGAACTAATAAAGCAATAAAATATTAAAGTCCCTAAACAATCTAGATATTATAATGGAATAAGGAAACCAAATAGCTAGGAGATCTAATGCCTTGGCTTGCACTCCAAGTAGTCTTATCTTGCACACCACTCCAAACTCCTAGCCGCCTCAACCTCTCGCCGCCTAGGACTTCTCTACCGCCCGCGTTCCTTTGCCTTAGTCCTCGAGGACTAGGGCCGTGCCTCCTACGCCCGCCTATCCTCTTGCCTCGAGGATTAAGGTCTCGAGCCATGCGTGCGCCATTCTTATTCCTTGAAGGATCATGCCTCGAGCCCACATCCACTTTGCCTATTCCAACTAGGAATATGCTCCCGACTACGTTTCCCGATCTTCCGAGGATTACTCCCGTCACAGATCTTTCACGCGCGTTCCGGCACTCAGCTGCTTTTCCTAGTCCTGCGAGGACTAGTATTCGCGCCTTGCCTATTCCTATGAGGACTAGGCTTGCTGCCCTGGTCTTGCCTCGCCCTTCGAGTGTGCACGTGATCGCACCCTTTGCCCGCGTGACTATCTCGTGCGTGTCGCCCAGCTGATACGGAAGCGGTCATCGAAGCCAAAGGATGTAAAGGTTGGTTGGGCATGGCCGATGGGCGAATAGGCGAAAGGCGCGCATCGGGCGGTGATGCGCAGGCGATGGGCATACACGGGCGTGCAGGGGCGCTGGACGTGTGCAGCGTGCGCGAAGGTGGCTGGGACGCACGACGGACGAACAGCGAAGACGCTTCGTTCGTTAGGTGATGGTTTTGAGGCGGGGTGCGGATGGCGCGCAAGTGAGCAGTACGCGGGCCGAGTCCTCGACCGCATAGGAAAGCCAGGCGCGCGAGAAAGTCGGCTGGTACGGGGTGCGCGCGATAGCACACGGGTGTGTAGCAGACGCAGGAATCCCAATCCGCGTGGGCATAGGAGTGATGGGCGCGCGCTACCACGCGCAAGAGGAAGGCGGCGCCAGCAGGGCGCGCACATGGCACGCGCGTGAACGGGATGCGCTGGTGAAGCCAAGTTCACCGAGGATTAGGCGTGCGAGGCGACGCGCGCGCAAGAAGGCGGTCGAAGCATAGGGCGGCCGATTGGAGTGGTGTGCAAGTCAAGTTGCTTGGAGATCAAGACTAGTAGTATTATTAGGATTCTATTTCCTTATTGCATTAGTAGATCTAGATTGTTTAGGATTTAATATTTTATTGCTTTAATAAGTTCCCTAGTAAGATTAGACTTAGTCATAGTTAGGATCTATAAATAGGGAGCATCCCTCATTGTTTTGATAGTCTTGGAATTGATGAGTTGAATAGAAAAGGAACGTTTGTTCAAACCGTGTGTTAGGATTCGTGAGAGTTCGATCATGCAATTGAATTAGTGAGGCTAAGACCCGAGCTAGTTCAAAATCGAGGGAGCGAGGCTAATTACCAAGTGAACTCAAGTATCGTGAGGGAGTTAGGCTAATAACCGAGTCGATCACACCTATCGTTGAGAGCAAGGCTGTGGCGACGCATTGTTCGAGGCAAGTGAGTGGAACAAAACACACGATCCTTCATCATTGGTGCTTTCATTGAGAGTGATTGATTGTGTGTTTCGTCAAACTTTTCCTATCCCATTCTTTTTTCTTTTTGTCCAATTTTTTTCCCCACTTTGTTCGAATTTTTTCGAATTTCTTCTTATTTTTTTGAAAAATTTTCGAGAGTTATCAAAAAAATAAAAAAGAGAGAGTCATGACGAATCGTGAAAGGTTCGATATGCTTGAAGAAAGCGTGAGGTCCCTTGGCAACGGGCAGCACGTGGTCAACGAAAACATGGCGAAGTTGGAGCACATGATACACGACTTGGCGGGAAAGCTCGAGAGAGTCACCCACCACACGCGGAGGAGCCGCACATCGAGATCAACCATGGCGAGAACGGGCAGTTCGGCATCTAGTCGCGATGACGACGACGAACGGTCACGGGGAATGCGCACGACGCGCACAACCCGACACCACAGCGATCGCAGGACGCACGACGAAAGGCGACACCTGGAGGAACGTGCGCATGCACGCCCGAAGATAACGATGCCGACGTTCGAAGGAACAGATCCAGATGCATGGTTAACTCATGCCATGCAATTTTTCGAGATCAATGAGATTCACAAGTCCGAAAGAGTCCAAATTGCTGCCTACTACTTGGATGGTGAAGCCAACACATGGTGGCAATGGGTGTCACATGTTTACAAGAACAAAGGTGAGCAAATCAGGTGGAGAGATTTTTAGAAGGAGCTGATTACCAGGTTTGGGTCTAGTGATTATTTCTATTATGATGAGGCTTTGACAAGGATTCGCCAAACTGGTAGTCTATGCGACTATCAAAAGGAGTTTGAGAGGATTGCAAGCCGGGTACGTGATTGGCCCGAGAGTGCACTTGTTGGTGCATTTGTTGGAGGGTTAAAAGCAGAATTAGCAGCTGAGGTGCGATTGGACATGCCAAGATCGACAAGAGCCGCAATGGAAGCAGCACGACTGCACGAGGATCATCTCGCGGCAGTGCGCAAGGCAAGGCCGAGCGAGGGACGCACAAACGTTCGGCGCACGAGCGTCGCGGTTGACGATCTGCCCCCACAGGCCGAGAACAAACCATTCGTCGGCGAGGTCACATGCACCACGAGTAGCGTACCGCTTACGGATGAAGAGATGCAGCAACGAAGAGAAAAGGGCCTATGCTATACATGCAACGAGAAATTTACGCCAGGCACAAGTGCAAAGGAAAGGAAGTCTTTCTGTTGGAATTTGAGGAGGAATGTGAGGGTGAAAAGCCACAAGAGGAGTCCTTGTTACATGTGGTTAAATGCAAAAAGCGTGGTCCTAAGATGATCAGGTTCACGACTGAGATAAAAGATATGCTACTAGAGGTACTGGTGGATAGTGGGTCGAGTTTGAATTTTATGGACGATGGAATAGCCAGGAGACTGAAGCTGGAACCCACCAAGGTCAAGAGGTTTGGGGTCAAGGTGGCCAATGGACATGAACTACAAGGTAATGAATTGTTCAAGAAGGTTCCAATTATGGCCCATGATCAAGAATTGGAGATTGACATCTACGCCTTACCGCTTAAGGCAACCGACATCGTGTTGGTAGTACAGTGGCCCGAAACACTTGGGCCCATTACGACGGACTATAAGAGAGGAAAGATGGAGTTTGTACAGCCAGGAAAACGCATTAAGTTGAGGACTGAGGATCAAGGCGACTCTCCTATTGAAGAGGACGATAGTGATGTGGATGTGCTGAACTTTCTAATCCTTGAGGACAAGGAAAGTCTTGAAGAGGAGGGGAATGATACGGAAGCGGTCATCGGAGCCGAAGGATGTGAAGGTTGGTCGGGAATGGCCGATGGGCGAATAGGCGAAAGGCGCGCATCAGGCGGTGATGCGCGGGCGTTGGGCGTACACAGGCGCGCAGGGGTGCTGGAGGTGCGCAGCGTGCGCGAAGGTGACTGGGACGCGCGACGGACGAACAACGAAGACGCGGGGCGCGGTGATACGGAAGTGGTCATCAACCCAGGCGAGTCGGAGGATGAGGGTGGCGATGGTCTTGATATTTGGTTGGAAAACATGTTGGAGGAGCCATCTAGTCCTATTTACCGGCTATTATGTGTACGGGATTGGCCAAAAGGCTGTGGTCCACAAGCTAAGCTAAAGCCTAGGAGGCGCAAGAACAAACGAGCCCGAAGGAAATACAAGGCGAAGACAAAAGAGGTGAAGTGTTGGTGTAAATCATGTTCGAGAAAGAGACGAGCAAGAAAGATGGAGGCTCGAAGGCGAGGTAAGGAAAGGTTGGAAGATGGATGGGTTTGGTGTGCCGGAGATTGCACGAACATAGAGGGAAAGCGTATTAAAGGATGGGACCCATGGCCATTGGGCGAGCAGCTGGAGTCGGCTGGCGACGAGGATGTGAGCACGAGTCAACAGCGTGCATCGTACCTTGATGCGCGCAAACATATGCGAGGGTGTGAGATCAACGATCGGGGCACGCAAACATCGAGAAAGGGCAGTAACCACGTGAGTGGTCGGGACGCGCGATGGTTGGCCAGCTGGGGCGAGGCGCGCGATGGGCGCACAAGTACCAGCGACGCGGGCGAACGCCTAATCTGTGTGGGCATAGGCGTAGCTAGCGACGTGAGGACGCGCGGGAGTTGGGCAGCGGTAGTAGCAGTCGCGCGTTAGCGCACGAGTGCACAATAAGCGCGGGCGTCCTAATCCACGGAGAAGTAGGCAGGCCGGGAGATGAGGTACACGCGCAAAAAGGAGTCGGCGCCCAGCAGGGATGCGCGAGAGATGACGCGTGCGAGGGAAGCGGACGAGGCCTATGCCTCGAAGGAACCAGAGTGTCGGATGCACACGCGCGGGAAACATACGACACGGGCGAAGGGCGCGAGACGGACAACGGGTGCGGGGCGCGCGCGAGCGAAGCCGCGCGCGATCAAAATTAGGAAAGCCGTGAGGCGGCGTGCGTGCGAAGAGGCGGCGTGCATGACACGCGTATGGAAGGCGGCGAGAGTATGGAAGGCAAGAGGGTTACTTGAGCTTCAAGTTAATTGGAGTGCAAGACAATTAGTTATTTGGTAGTATTAGGATTTTATTTCCTTTATGCTTTTAATTAATATGTTAGGAGATATTCTAGAGTTAGAATTTACTTTATTGCATAGAATAGGAGATCTAGATCTACTAGGCTTAGATTTAATTCTGCACCTATAAATACCCATGTACCTCTTCATTAATAAACATTTTGAGTCTTGGAATTGATGAGTGAATCTCATAGGGGGAACTTGTAGTTCTTACGTATGTTTAAACAAGGCCGTTAGTGCGTGTTTACATACAGTGTCGGAGAGAAGGCCAT
>CACSLK010034108.1:1181100-1192665 GCA_902706635.1 Striga hermonthica | reverse complement strand
ATTTTCGAATTTTTATTTAGAGTCAAAAAAAAAAAAGAAAAGAGTCATGATGTTACCAATAGATGAGTGGGATCAAGAAGATCTCGAATATTTGGAAGGTTTGGAAAGAGATTTGATGCCATGGGAGCAAGAATATTTGGAAGAGATGTACGGGCAAAAGGAGGAGTATGAAAGACAACTCGTACAAGCCCGAGAAAAAATGGTGATCGATGTCCAAGGAAACAATGAAGACGAAGGAGTGCTAAATTTCTTAATCCTTGAGGACAAGGAAAGTCTTGAAGAGGAGGGGAATGATACGGAAGTGGTCATCAACCCAGGCGAGTCGAAGGATGAGGGTGGCGATGGTCTTGATATTTGGTTGGAAAACATGTTGGAGGAGCCATCTAGTCCTATTTATCGGCCATCATGTGTACGGGATTGGCCAAAAGGCTGTGGTCCACAAGCTAAGCTAAAGCCTAGAAGGCGCAAGAACAAACGAGCCCGAAGGAAATACAAGGCGATGACAAAAGAGGTGAAGTGTTGGTGTAAATCATGTTCGAGAAAGAGACGAGCAAGAAAGATGGAGGGAAAGCGTATTGAAGGATGGGACCCGTGGCCATTGGGCGAGCAGCCGGAGTCGGCTGGCGGCGAGGATGTGAGCACGAGTCAACAGCGCGCATCGTACCTTGATGCGCGCGAACATAGGCGAGGGTGTGAGATCAACAATCGGGGCACGCGAACGTCGAGCAAGAGCAGTAACCACGTGAGTGGTCGGGACGCGCGATGGTTGGCCAGCTGGGGCGAGGCGCGCGATGGGCGCACGAGTACCAGCGACGCGGGCGAACGCCTAATCCGTGTGGGCATAGGCGTAGCTGGCGACGGTGAGGATGCGCGGGAGTTGGGCAGCGGTAGTAGCAGTCGCGCGTTAGCGCGCGAGTGCAAAATAAGCGCGGGCGTCCTAATCCACGGAGAAGTAGGCAGGCCGGGAGATGAGGTACACGCGCAAAAAGGAGTCGGCGCCCAGCAGGGATGCGCGAGAGATGACGCGTGTGAGGGAAGCGGATGAGGCCTATGCCTCGAAGGAACCAGAGTGTCGGGCGCACACGCGCGGGAAACATACGACACCGGCGAAGGGTGCGAGACGGACAACGGGTGCGGGGCGCGCGCGAGCGAAGCCGCGCGCGATCAAAATTAGGAAAGCCGTGAGGCGGCGTGCGTGCGAAGAGGCGGCGCGCATGACACGCGTATGGAAGGCGGCGAGAGTTTGGAAGGCAAGATGGTTACTTGAGCTTCAAGTTAATTGGAGTGCAAGACAATTAATTATTTGGTAGTATAAGGATTTTATTTCCTTTATGCTTTTAATTAATATGTTAGGAGATATTCTAGAGTTATGATTTATTTTATTGCATAGAATAGGAGATCTAGATCTATTAGGCTTAGATTTAATTCTGCACCTATAAATACCCATGTACATCTTCATTAATAAACATGTTGAGTCTTGGAATTGATGAGTGAATCTCATAGGGGGAACTTGTAGTTCTTACGTATGTTTAAAAAAAGCCGTTAGTTCGTGTTTACATACAGTGTCGGAGAGAAGGCCATTAGAGCGTCTTGAAGTCACGGTATCCAGGAGAAGGTCGTAGTGCGTCTGTTAGATACACCGATCGTGGATAAACGAAGGCCCTGAGTGCGCCGTTTGTTCACACCCAACGTATAAATAACAACACCGATCAGCGGGTTCATTCATCACGCGGATGGCGCGCAAGTGAGCAGTATGCGGGCGGAGTCCTCGACCGCATAGAAAAGCCACGCGCGCAACAGCACGCGCGCGAGGAAGTCGACTGGTACGGGGCACGCGCGATAGTGCACGGGTGTGTAGCAGACGCGGGAATCCCAATCCGCGTGGGCATAGGAGTGATGGGCGCGCACTACCACGCACAAGAGGAAGGCGGCGCCAACAGGGCGCGCACATGGCACACATGTGAATGGGAGGCGCGGGCAAAGCCGAGTTCGCCGAGGATTAGGCATGCGAGGCGGTGCGCGTGCAAGACGGCGGTCGAAGCATAGGGCGGCCGATTGGAATGTTGTGCAAGTTAAGTTTCTTGGAGATCAAGACTAGTAGTATTATAAGGATTCTATTTCCTTATTGCATTAATAGATCTAGATTGTTTAGGATTTAATATTTAATTGATTTAATAAGTTCCCTAGTAAGATTAGACTTAGTCATAGTTAGGATCTATAAATAGGGAGCATCCCTCATTGTTTTGATAGTCTTGGAATTGATGATTTGAATAGAAAAGGAACGTTTGTTCAAACCGTGTGTTAGGATTCGTGAGAGTTCGATCATGCAATTGAATTAGTGAGGCTAAGACCCGAGCTAGTTCAAAATCGAGGGAGCGAGGCTAATTACCAAGTGAACTCAAGTATCGTGAGGGAGTTAGGCTAATAACCGAGTCGATCACACCTATCGTTGAGAGCAAGGTAGTGGCGACGCATTGTTCGAGGCAAGCGAGTGGAACAAAACATACGATCCTTCATCACCAGCGCCCTGCGCACCGCGCCTTGCTCATTCGCGCGCTGTGCCGCGCCCGTCACCGCTCGCGCCTTCGCCCGGTCGTAGCCATCCCATGTGCGCGCTATCCACCCAACATCCACCCCTCGCGCACCGCTCGTCTCTTCAACAATGTAAACACCCGGGGCCTTAGCCTCCAAGCGTCGTGCACGTTGCTCCCTCGCGCACGCCTTGCACCAGTCGACCGCGTCGCCTGAGCCCGCTATCGTACCCACTACCCGGTCCACTGCGCGTAGTCCTTCCTCAAGCGCCCTAATGTTGCATTCCTATGGGCTACCTTCTCGCTTACCCTTGCGCACCTCCATATGCTCGACCCTTCTTGCCTTGATCTCTCGAACTTCTTGCTCGACCTCCTTATCGTGGTAGGCCCTTGCATGCTTGACCTCCTATGCCATCGTGCACGTCGGCACCCTCATATATAGGCTCGTGCACGTCTCCTAGGCCATGCAAGACTTGTTATGGCCCTTTGCTCGGCCTTCTTAGATAGTATCGGCCTTCGGCCGTTCTCATCTTCGGGGGTCGAAACCCACTTACGCATCACACTGGCGGCACGCTGCTGGGCACTTCCGCACGGGCTATGCGCGACGCACTGCTGGCGTGTTCGTGCTGCCGCTTCTTGTAGGCCACTTCTGGCGGCACTGCACCGCTACGTGCGGGCAGGCCCTACTGTCGGCCCTTCGCCGGCCGTCTGGCTACTTTTCCCGGCAAACCTTACATGGCTGGTCTTAAAATGATGTTGTAAGTATTTTTACCAGAGTAGAATCGAAAGATTCGTTCCCCGGGTTGTATCGCAAGGAAGGTTAGCCAGATTTAATCGCACGATTATTCAATCACGAAAAAAGAAAAGAAAAATTCCTAAACACTCTATTCAATGTTTTTGGTTTTGATTTTAGCTAATGACTTGAAAATAAATGAAAAGCAACTTAAATAGCAAACGAATTTACTCAAATGATTAAAGATCCAGGGAATCGGGGATAATTGCTTTCGGTTCTAACACAACTACCGGCAATCAATTGCTCGGTTAAAGGACTTGAATCGTTTCTCGTCCAGAGGCTCACTCTCAATAACTCTTCGTAACAAGAGAGTGAACATACACGATCGACTATCAATTCCAGAAACTCATAGACAATACTATTACGAACAAGTCCACTCTAAACAAGCCTATATCGACCAACGTCTCCCCTCTCGATTCTACACGTTGATTAATTAGGTTAGAAAGGTGATCAATCTACTAACCCTAGAATAAACACAACTTGAATAGATATGAACAATCAAGAACAAGCAATTATTATCGAACCTAATCAATCATCCCCTATCCCTAGCGTATGGATTTAGCTACTCATATGGAATTCAACATAAAAACTCATAAAACCCTAGCCATCATCTTCAATCACACAATTGAGAAGGAAAAACTTACGATTAATAATGATAGTTCAATGTTGAATCCAAAAACATCCAATCCAAAGCAAGGAAAATAGAGTTTTGATCTCCAATATCAATCCAAAATAGCAAAAGCATGAAAAGGAATGAGTTTCTAGAGACAAAAAGTCAAAAAACAAAGTCTGGAACTTGAATAATGATGTCTAGGTCGAAATTCTGAACTTAAAATCCCATCCTCGAAAATCGCGCCGATTAGGTCGCGAGTCGTGACATAAGTCGCGAGTTGCGACATCCAATTTTGCCGAGTCACGAGTCGCGACATCTCGCGAGTCGCGCGTCTTCGATAAATGTTTATTTTCTGGTGAAAGTCGCGACCTGGATCGCGAGTCGCGACATCATCTCGCGAGTCGCGACATTGGCTCGCGAGTCGCGGCTCTCCTCGCAATCAGCTCCTTTTCGTCTCTGTTGGACTCGCGAGTTGCGACATTCTCGCGAGTCGCGACCATCTCGCGAGTCGCGATACTGTCTCGCGAGTCGCGAGAAGTCCTGGGCGGCTCTTCAGTCCGTTTTTTCGGTCCTTCCTTAAGAATTCTGGGTCCGTCAATGGGTATTCTTGATATCCCGGCCTAAGCTCAAGTAGTCCCGTCCTCGATCCACACAACTTACCTCCTGAAAACACAAACACGAAGAAAACACGAAGCAAAACACAGCAAAAAAGACGCACAAAACGAACTAAAGAGAAAAACGGAAAAATCACAGAATTGGACCAAATAAACTACGAAAATCCTATTAGTGGGGAAAATAAAGAGAAAATAAACCCATAATAAAGACACAAAAATGGGACAAACAGATTCCCCCACACTAAAACCTTTGTTCGTCCCGAACAAAAAGAAAAGAAAAGAAAATAAAATAAAAGAAAAGAAAACAAATAAATGATCAAAGACAACGGTTCAAGCAAGACCAATCTCAAACATATCAATTAAACTGAGAAGAATTCCAATGATCGCAAGAACACACCTCAACAATCAACTTAGTCATTTCGAAGAACAAAAACTCTCAAGAACAAGTATACATATATATATATATATGCCTCACTCAGTTTCTTCGCAAAATATAAGAGAGGTGCACTCAAATTGGTCATCAATAAGTCGATCACAGATTTGCCTATCGACTAACTTCTACTCTAAAACAATCAAATTTATAAAACAATGAATCATGAGGTCTTTAAGGGTTGTAACGTAGGCTCTTTGGACATGGTAGGAAAAATATAGGCTAAGTGGCTCAAAATAAATCAACTCAACTCTGCACCCAACCATATCAATGAACACATCCAGTTGTCACCAACCGGCTCCTCCCACTAACTCCAAGACCAACTTACATCCCAAGCATTTTTTTTTATTATTTTTTTTTTGCAAAAAATATTTGGACGTCTTATCTAGGTATAGCCTTCGGGTTTTCTGCCTGAGTCTCCTAGACCGGTTTTCCGTACTCATGGTTCATATCCACTACATTAGTGGACAGAGCGCTCGGAGTATAATCCATTTAGCTTTCCCATTTCTTTTTCTTTTTTTTTTCTCTAAACATAAATGCAATACAACAACTATCACCTCCAACATTAAACCCGCAGCTCTATATCATCATCACGAGGCTAATCAATAAAATCGATCAAGGCTCAAAGGGAGTAACTAGTGACTGTTATTCATGAAGAGAAGAGGGAAAAGATAACACAAGGAATGCCTCAATCATGTTCACGTCTCACAAATCTAACCGAGTTATCTCAAAACAGTCTCAAGGCAAATTCTACTTGACAAAATTCCGACCAATATCACACAAGAAACAAAATAGGCTCAAACCTCACAAGGTAAATATGTTACTCAAAATAACCAAGCCAATTAATCAAAATGCATTACTCGATCACATTATCACAACTTCTCAAATTCAACCAACAGTTATCAACCAGTCTTACAATACACCATAATGCAAGTTCAAAAACAAATAGAAATCGAAATCTAGACTGGTCCACCACGCAAAAGAAAAAATAAAACAACCTAAAAAGAGAAACTAGATCTGGTCAACCAAATAGCCACATAAAACATGCAAAAACTCCCCCACAATTAAAAGCAGACAATGTCCCCATTGTCGACTCTCGGCGAAGGGAAGTTGTACTACATAATCAACCGGCGCAACTAAATAGAAAATACAGAAAATAAAATAAAAATAAAAGAGAAATGAAAAGAAACAGCTGACCAACACAGTGACAAGTCACTGTGGATCGGGAAGAGGCGATGGAGGATGAGTATCGGATGGGCCGGCACCGGAACTGAACTGGGCATCCCAACGGCCAAAGCGCTCGTCCCAGTGCGCGTGGCGAGTCTCAATAGCCTCCACACGGAGGTTGACTCTCGCGAGCTGGGCGCTGATATCTCGCATGTCACGATCATACCGGTCCTCGAATGCCGTCCACCAAGGCGGAGGCTGGGACCACCAAGTTGGCGGGGCAGAAGACGCAGCCGGAGTCGGGAGTAGATTTCCCCCTCTCGTTCGTCGAGGATAGTGAAGGGGGCATTATCTGTGCTCGTAGATTGACCGGCTCGGCTAGGGAAGACGACTCTCCTAGTGTAGAATTCAATTTGGGACGTTTGGTAACCATCTTGAATAAGAAGCTCACTTAGGCAAAATGTCGAACACCTTGTAGGCACCACTTGAACTAGAAGCTTGAAGGAGGGACAAAGAAGAACTAGCCCAAATTCGATTCCACTGGCAATAGAAATTTCAACACCAACTCAATCAATTCAATAGCATCCGGAAAGAGCAAGAAATTCAATTAGCGGGCGCCGAACTCGAAGATGCTGTGAACGGTGATGTTGAAGCTTGAAGAAGATGACCGTTTGGAAAACGGTGTTACTGAGCAGAAGCTGTCGTCACGGGCAAGGAACTGGTCGTCGAAGTTGACGGTCGACGGTTGATGGAGTCGCTGGTCGGAGATGGAGGAGCGCCGGGGACACGCGGTGGTCGAAAAGATCGACCTAGGGTTTGTGGTCACGAGTACGTACGAGCGCGAGAGAAGAGATGACGTGACTGGCGGGAAGGCAGTCGTCGGAGTGCTGCAAGGATGGAGGTGAGGGGGAACGGTCGCCGGCAGGTGATTATCGGCCGAAAATTGGAAGGAGAGTGGAAGTGGTGTTGGGGAGCTTCGGTCGCGAGAGTGCAGTGAAATTTACCTGTGAAAGAAAATCAGACCCGTCAGATTCATTAACCAGCAGGTAACTCGCGACATCAAAGTCGCGAGTCGCGACCTCGTGTCGCGATCAAGGTCGCGAGTCGCGACAAGCTCGCGACTCGCGAATAGAACTGAGACCGACATTAAAATTCGACGGGGTAACTCGCGGCTCGCGAAAATCTCGCGAGTCGCGACCTCACAAGTCGCGAGTCGCGTCTTTTACTCGCGACTCGTGAGTCAAACAGAGAGGTCGGCCTTATAAGTCGCGACTCGCGAGTTATTTCGCGAGTCGCGAGATATATATTTTTCATTATTTTTTTTTTCTTTTTTTTTTAAAGAAAAACTGGAATAAAATGAAAAACAAAAATGAAAATTTCTTATTACCTGAATAATTACCCAAGAGAAGAAAAACAAAGAAAAAGAACAAAATGCAAAAAGAAAAAGGGAGAGATATAGTCGTACAGAGCACAGTGACTAGACTAGTCACTGTGAGTTCGGTGGTGCACGCGGAGGGTCGAGATAGTCAGGCCCCGAACAACACGGGCGTCTGACACATCATATGTTTCGCCCCAGAGGGACTGGGGCAGCTCCATCGAAACTAGCTGAGGGGTGGCAATGTGGCGGTTGTTATGGACATGGGCTTGCAGTGGCCTCTGCGTGAATCCTCGCTTACACGCTTCCTCAGTAAGTTGGTCCATCTTTCGAAGAAGTGCACCCTCTTCCTCAATAGTCACCTGCGACTCAGGCTGAGTCCCTCGGTCGGAAATGAAGATGGAATCCCCCAACACGGTCATGCTCGCGATCCCTTTCTTCACATCAATAACCGTGCTGGTGGTCGCCATAAAGGGTCGCCCGAGAAGTATGGTGTATTGCCTCCCGTCTTCTAACACATCCCCCATGTCTAGCATAACAAAGTCCACGGGGACTATCAGCTTCCCCACTCGAACCAATACATCTTCCACGATGCCCTCGGGTTGACGTATCGAGCGGTCAGCTAGCTGTAGGCGCATTCGAGTAGGCTTCAAATTACCAAGCCCAAGCTGCCGATAGACTGCGAGCGGCATGAGGTTAATTTCTGCTCCAAGATCGAGCATCCTCGAGGTCTCTTTCTCATTCCCGAAAGCTATATTGATCACGAAGCCCCCGGGATCTCTCTCTTTCCTTGGTAATTCGCTATGTAAGATGCTCGCCGTCTCACATACCACCACCTCATCGGCATTCTCTAACCGCTTGTTATTCTTTGCCAATTCCTTGAAATGCCTCGCCTAAACCCGTATCATCCTGCACACATCAGAAGGTGATAGATCGTCATTTACCTTTTTCAACATCATGTAGAGGTCCCGCGTCAGCTGATTGTCCTTCTCTTTCGAGAGTCGGCATGAGTGAAGAAACCTTGGTTTGTATAGACTTGGGGACTTATGCAAAGTTGGCATGGAAGGCGGTGCCGCTGGGGCCTTTTCTATTTGCTCTAACTTCCTCGGATATTCTTTTGCCTCTTGTTCTCCCTCGTCTACCATCGTCTCCTTCAAGTCGGGTATAATAACGGTCACTGAATTCACATGCTCCGGCTGACTGGGCAACTTCCCCTTGTTCATTTCAGTCTCAAGGACTCCGACCCGTGTGGCCAATTGGCCTAACTGCGTCTCAATACGCTTGATGGAGGCCTCTTGATTGACACTCCGTTGCTCACTATTGGCCATAAATTGGAGAATTTTGGAAATGTCATCTTGGGGGGTTGAACTCGACCCCGCTTCCGGTCCCCTCTGCTGCTGCTGCTGTGGCTGGTAATTCAGCCGGGGCACAAAGTTGGGTCGAGGTTGTTGCTGCATGAAGTTCGGACGGGATGACTGAAGGGTGTTGGAGTTGTTTGACCACGAGAAGTGTGGGTGGTTCCGCCATCCTGGATTGTACGTGTTCGAATATGGGTCATTGCTTGGCCGATTCTGGTATCCTTGTAAAGCACTGGCATCCGCATACTGCTCGCTGGAGTCCTTCTCGAAAGAAAAGGGGCATACTTCGGACCTATGCCCTGGGACTCCACACGCCCCACATGTATCAACAGCAAATGTATTAACCGGCTGAGATCCCCGTGCGGTAAGCAACCTCATCTGCTCAGTAAGCTCAGCTAGGTGTTGGGCCACCATGTCATTGCTTGTACCGACCTCGTTCACTATTGCTCTCTTGCCTCGAGTGCTCTTCTGCGACGAGTTCATACTCATCGTCTCAAAAATCTCAAACATCTCCTCGGCTTTCCTTGCTCCGATATCACCTCCTGCAGCGTTGTCGACCATATACTGCAAGTTCTGGTGGAGGGAATCATAGAAGCAGTTCATGAGTAGCCCCAGAGAGAGGTTGTGATGGGGGCACTGCCGTTGGAGATTCTTGAACCGCTCCCAAGCCTCATGAAGAGACTCATTCGGTAATTGAGCAAACGAGATGATCTGTGACCGAAGCTCCTGAGTCTTCTGGTGGGAGTAATACCTCCCAATGAACTTTGAGTACACCTCGGTCCATGTAGTGAGAGAGCCATGTGCAAGTGTCATGAACCAGGCCTTGGCTCGGTCTTTCAGAGTCTCGGGAAAGCACCTCAGCTTCAACTGCTCATCATTGAGGTCATTGAGAGGGAAAGTGTTGAGGACATTATAAAATTCGCGGATGAAGTTGAGTGGATCCTCGCTTGGAAGCCCATGGAATGCCGACAACTGATTGTAGTGGATCATTTTAAGCTAGTAATTACGTGCAGCGTCCGGCAAACGAATGCATGAAGTGACTGGCCCGATAACCGGCTAGGCCAAGGTTCGGAGGGTGTTACGTGGAGGTTGTTGTTGTTGTCGTTCACCCATCTTGAGGTTACTGCCTTCGGATGATTTTGGAGAATGTTCGTCTTCCCCGTGCGATTCTAGAGTAAGCTCTTCCAGCAGCTCCCTCAGGCTCTCGTTGACAGATTTGTTGATCGGAGATAGAAGTTTGCGTCCACTCCTAGTACGCATACACAAAGACAAGAAACCGTCACGAGAACCAGATAAACAAAAGAAAATAAAATGAAATCAAAAGAAAACAAAGAACTTACACCTAACAAATAAAAAGAAAACAAGAGAAACACGAAAAATAAACGAATAGGCGCACAATTAAAGTCCTAAACCCTCCCCGGCAATGGCGCCAATTTTGTTGTGGGTATTTTTACCGGAGTAGAATCGAAAGATTCGTTCCCCGGGTCGTATCGCAAGGAAGGTTAGCCGAATTCAATCGCACAATAATTCAATCACGAAAAAAGAAAAGAAAAATTCCTAAACACTCTATTCAATGGTTTTGGTGTTAATTAAAAGCTAATGACTTGAAAATAAATGAAAAGCAACTTAAATAGCAAACAAATTTACTCAAATGATTAAAGAGCTAGGGAATCGGTGATAATTGCTTTCGGTTCTAACACAACTATCGTCAATCAATTGCTCGATTAAAGGACTTGAATCGTTTCTCGTCCAGAGGCTCACTCTCAATAACTCTTCGTAACAAGAGAGTGAACATACACGATCGACTATCAATTCCAGCAACTCATAGAAAATACTATTACGAACAAGTCTACTCTAAACAAGCCTATATCGACCAACGTCTCCCCTCTCGGTTCTACACGTTGATTAATTAGGTTAGAAAGGTGATCAATCTACTAACCCTAGAATAAACACAACTTGAATAGATATGAACAATCAAGAACAAGCAATTATTATCGAACCTAATCAATCATCCCCTATCCCTAGCGTATGGATTTAGCTACTCATATGGAATTCAACATAAAAACTCATAAAAACCCAAGCCATCATCATCAATCACACAATTGAGAAGGAAAAACTTACGATTAATAATGATAGTTCAATGTTGAATCCAAAAACATCCAATCCAAAGCAAGGAAAATAGAGTTTTGATCTCCAAAATCAATCCAAAATAGCAAAAGCATGAAAAGGAATGAGTTTCTAGAGAGAAAAAGTCAAAAAACGAAGTCTAGGACTTGAATAATGATGTCTAGGTCGAAATTCTGAACTTAAAATCTCGTCCTTGAAAATCGCGCCGATCAGGTCGCGAGTCATGACATAAGTCGCGAGTCGCGACATCCAGTTTTGCCGAGTCGCGAGTCGCGACATCTCGCGAGTCGCGCGTCTTGAATAAATGTTTATTTTCTGGGGAAAGTCGCGACCTGGATCGCGAGTCGCGACATCACCTCGCGAGTCGCGACATTGGCTCGCGAGTCGCGGCTCTCCTCGCGAACAGCTTCTTTTCGTCTCTGTTGGACTCGCGAGTCGCGACCATGTCGCGAGTCGTGATACTGTCTCACGAGTCGCGAGAGTTGGGTTCTGTTAGGAACATCAAACAACATGCACAGTATTGAACTTTATCGAAATAAATCCTAACGCAGCGGAAT
>CACSLK010034108.1:1124312-1153098 GCA_902706635.1 Striga hermonthica | reverse complement strand
GACGGAGCAGCTCGGGACATTCAGGACATTTGTTTATATGTTTTTGGACTGTATAACTATTACTTATGCTTCCGCTTACGTTTTGACTATCTTTTGACTGTCTTTTGATGAAGCTTGACGATTTTGACGTTTTATCATATTTTGATAACCCTTTTCAGATAAATAAGTTCTTTAAATAACCGGACGTTTTAATAAGTTAAAACAACGGTTTTTCTAAAGTTAAGTAAGATTTTCACGGTAGCACCCCAAATCAGTTTCGCAAAGTAAAAATGTTTTAGTTTTCACAGACTTTGTGAATAAATGCGCTACTCTGATTTACTAGTAAGGTGGGGTGTTACAGATTATTTATCTATTTGCATTATTATTAATGTTGTTGTTGTTATTATTATTATCATGCTTGAGATTTATTTGCCTAATTGTCATAATTTTTATAAAATGATCATTATTATTATTACATATATATATATTGTGATTATTATTATTATTGTTGTGATTAAATGTCTAAATGTTTAATTGTTTATTAATATTTAATAAATAAATATTTGTTGATTTATATATAAATATATATATATATATATATATTATATCATTCGGCTTATTTTATTTTACCGTTCGTTCGCCGGGCTCCGTTAATTAATTTAATGTTGAACCGAACATTTATATTTTGCTAAGTATCGAGCCCGAGAGACTAGGTCCGGCCCCTTCCCTTTTGTTCTTTGGGTGCCAAGATTTGGAAATTGACCTAACTCTACCCTAGTTTATATATATGCAAGAGATATTTTTCCTCCTCGTGAAAAAAAAACCCGCAGCCTTTATTCTCTCACACTTTAATCTTCTTCCTCTCGTGAGTTAGCAGCAGACAAGACATAAATCGCTCGCCTTTCTTTTCCTTACCGTCGCACATTAGAGAACTCCCTCTTTCTCGTAAAAACCAATTATCTTCGGCCATCATCATCACTCCATCGCGAGTAGAAGCCTCGACGAGGAGTATCGGTTAATGAAATTTTAAATGTAAATACATGATGAAAAGCAAGAACAATGAAGAACAGTCTTAGATTCAAAAGCAGCTGCTGTTCATTTACGTAAAACCTAGAGCATCATGTTACAATCTCAGGTTCAATACTTATACTACTTATCAACGGTGGATGAAGAGAATATTGGTACAGCTAAGAGCTTGATCCTACGGTTGAGGTATCTCTGAACTAGAGTTTCTCTCACTCCATGCAGATAAGGCTGCATGGCCATAAATGCCTTTGTCTTCATGCAGCAGATCCCTTTTTTCATTTGTTGACCAAGTGTGAGATGCCACGTCAGCCTCCAAGTCATATGCCAACATAGCAGGTTTGCTAACACTCCCCCTCAATTCAATCGAGGTCTTGCTTGTAACTCCCAACTTATTCCTTAACCGAGAGAAGAATTGCAATGAAAGTGGTTTAGTAAATAGATCTGCTATCTGTTCAACTGAGGGTATGTGGCAGACTAGAAGATCTCCTCTTGCAACTCTTTCTCTAACAAAATGATAGTCAAGCTCTACATGCTTAGTTCTCCCATGCATGATTGAGTTTGAAGCCAAAAATACTGCACTCTGATTATCTACCCACACAACAGGAGCCTTGAATGGTTTAAGTCCTATTTCAGTAGGCAAAGAGTTGATCCAGGTTACCTCAGAGGATGCATGTGCAAGGCTTCTGTACTCTGCCTCGGTGCTTGATCTAGACACTGAAGTTTGCTTTTTAGAGCACCAAGATATCAAATTTTCTCCAAGGAAAACACAGTAGCCAGTGGTTGATCATCTGTCATCAATGTCTGCCCCCCAATCTGAATCTGAGAAGGCTCTAATGTCAAGGTCTCTAGACTTCTTAAAATGGAGACCATGGTCTATGGTCCCTGCCAAGTATCTCAAGATTCTTTTCACAGCCTTCCAGTGTGTATCCAAGGGGCAAGACATATATTGGCTGACTTTATTAACTGCATAGCTAATTTCTGGTCTAGTTAGAGTGATGTATTGTAGAGTTCCTACCACACTTCTGTATAAAGTGCCATCAACAGTGGGATTTCCATCTTCCTTGGACAAGTGAAGGGAAGAGATCATGGGTGTAGGAACTCCCTTTGCATCATGCATCTTCATTCTTTTCAGAAGCTCCAATATGTACTTCTCTTGGCTTAAATGCAAACCATCTACAGTTTTGGTTACTTGAACACCAAGAAAATGTTCTAGCTCTCCAAGGTCCTTGATGGCAAACATATTTCCAAAAATCCTTACAAATCTGTCTATCTCAGTGTTGTGAGTGCCTGTGACTAGAATGTCATCAACATATATTAGCACAAACAACAAAACACCTTGACTGTTTTTGTAGAATAGAGAGCTATCAGCCTTAGAATCATTGAAGCCCATCAATTTTAGAGCTTCTTTAACTTTGCTAAACCAGGCTCTAGATGCATGTTTCAATCCATATAAGGCCTTGGATAATTTGCAGACCAAATGTTCATTTCCCACTTTCTCAAAACCTGGTGGTTGCCTCATGTAGATGACTTCACTGAGGTCTCCATTAAGAAAGGCATTGCTCACATCTAACTGCCTTATCTTCCATCTTTGTTGTATGGCCAAGGTGAGCATTATTCTTATTGTGTTATGCTTCACAACTGGGCTAAAACTCTCTGTGAAGTCAAAGCCTGGTTTTTGTGAGTACCCTTGGGCTACTAGTCTGGCCTTGTGCTTCAATATGCTGCAATCTGGTCTTCTTTTGATTTTAAAGACCCATTTACACCCCACAATGTTCTTTCCATCAGGAGGTGCAACAAGACACCAAGTTTTATTCCTTTCTAAAGCATTTATCTCTTCTTTCATTGCTGCTCTCCATTCCTTTAACAGCAGTGCCTGATCAAAGGACCTTGGTTCTCTTTCTTCTTCTTGTACCAGATATGCCTTTGGTTTGTATATACCAGCTCTTGCCCTTGTTATCATATGGTGTTTTCTCATCCCTTCATTCTTGTCATTGGCTCCTGTAGGTTCTTCTATTTGTGGTAGTTGCACCACCAAAGGAATGCCTGGGAGGCTACTAATTGAGCTGCTGCTTCTTGGAGTGCTTCTGCTTTGGCTTGGTGTGTTGTCTGGTGTGCTTGTGGGTGAGTTCAAATCTTGACTCAAGTCTTGTGTTGCTTTCAGCTTTTCTGCATTATCATGTTTGACTAAAGTTGGGATACCAGGAAGGTTGCAGGCTTCATCACCCTTGAGCTGATTTTCTTCACCAGATCCTTTGTTAGCATAAGGGAAATTTGTTTCATCAAAATGCACATTTCTGGTTATTATAATTTTCCTGTTTGGCAGCAACACTTTGTATCCTTTATACTGGTTGCTGTATCCTAGAAACACACCTGCACAAGATCTATACTCCATTTTATGTCTGTTATAGGGCCTCATATAAGGGTAACATAGGCTCCCAAAGACTTTCAATCTTTTGTAATCAGGCTTGTGCCCATATAGAACCTGTAAAGGAGACTTGAACTTCAATGGCCTGCTAGGTATTCTGTTTAGAAGATATGTGGCTGTGACAAATGCATCTCCCCAATAGCACAAAGGTAAATGGGAATGAGCTAAAAGTGAGAGACCCATATTCACAATATCTCTGTGCTTTCTTTCTGCCAACCCATTCTGTTGAGGGGTATATGCACATGAAATTCTATGAGTGATGCCATTTTCTTGCAACAACTTAGCCAAGGCTTGGTACTCACCTCCCCCATCACTCTGCAGGGCCTTGATCTTTCTATCAAACTGATTTTCAACTAGAGCCTTGAAACTAGTGAAAGCATTGATGACATCTGATTTAGCTCTTAACAAGTATATCCAAGTGAACCTTGAATAATCATCTATGAAGCTTACATAATATGAGTATCCATTTAAGGCTTTCACATGGCAAGGGCCCCAAACATCAGTATGAATTAATTCAAGAGGACAAGAAGATACATGCTCAGAATGATTAAAAGGAAGTGAATGACTTTTTGCCATCATACAAGAACTGCATAGAGAATCATCATCCTTGGACTTAAAATCCATATTACATAACCTTAAAGCTCTTTTGACATTTTCATAATTAGCATGACCAAGTCTTTGGTGCCATAGTTCTAAACTATTACATTCAACAATTTTTGAAAAATAAGAAAAGGGCTGTAAGCCAAGAACTTGCTGATCTCCTTGAATGGATTTGGGAGACAAAAACTGAGGCTGCTTTTTCTTCACACACTGCAGGTTGAAATGATACAATCCATCCTTAAGAACTCCCTTGAGCAGGACCTCTTGGGTTTCCTGGTCCTTTACAAAACAAGAATTTGGATAAAATTCAAAGAACACTTTGTTGTCCTTTGCAAACTGAGATACACTCAGTAAATTTCTACTGATCTTAGGCACATGTAATAAGTTTTTCAGAACATAAACTTTTGAGTGATTTGGGTGTTGGATGAGAGAGTTACCAAAGTGAGAGATGGTGGCTGCCTCTCCATTTCCCATCAAGAGTTTGTTGTTTCCACTGTACTCAGCTGCAATGTTGAGATTTTCAAGCTCATTTGTGACATGGTTAGAAGCCCCTGAGTCAGGGAACCAGCTTGTCTCTGAGCCAATGTCAGAATAAGTATTTGAGCCATGGACTTGCACCATATTCAGGCTGGGATTCCTTCTTTGAGGTTGCTGATTTTGACCTCCACTTTGGTTTGTAGGTGCTGTGTCATATCTGTACCAGCACTTGTCTGCTGTGTGATTCATCCCTTGGCATATTTGACACTGTGGTCTGCTACCACCATTCCTTCCACGGCCTCTTCCTCTATAAGCATTTCTTCCACCTCTTCCACCTTGAAAGTTGTTCTTATTACCTTTAAACTGGTTAAAATTTTGGTTGTAGCTCCTTTGTGGATTCTGTGTGACCACATTGGCATAGGGTTGTGATCCCTCTGAGCTCACAACTGAACCTTGATTCATTTCCAGTCTAGATTCATAGGTTAGCAACAATGCATGGACTTCAGCTAAGGTGTGAGGAGGAAATCTAGAGGTGACATTCACCACAACTGAGTCATACTCAGATCCCAGACCAGTTAGAATATGAAGAATTTGATTTTGTTCTGACACTTTCTCACCAGCAATTGCTAAGATGTCACAGTGATTTTTGATCTTGTTGAGATACTCTCTCATAGTCAGTCCAGCCTTTTTCATAGTTTGAAGTTTCAATTTATATTGCATTATCCTAGCTGACGACTGACTTGCAAAGTTATTCTCAATGGCTTCCCATATTTCTTGGGCAGTGTTTAACCCAACCATCATCACTAAGATTCCATCACTAAGAGTAGACATGAGCCAAGAAGCCAAAAGTTGGTCTTGCCTGACCCAATAGAGATAATCTGGGTTTACCTGAACTTCATTAGACTGAGGGTCTATGATGGTCTTGTCTGGCTTTTGAGTTTCTCCATTGATGTATCCTTCAACCCCGTAGCCCCGAATGGCAGTGATGACTTGTTGCTTCCAGATCAAGTAATTTGTCTCATCAAGCTTTGTAGAGATTAGCTGACTGTTAGGTTGGATCAAAGATCCCATAGCCGTTGTGCTTGAGGTGGGAAGCATGGTTGTGGAGCTTGAGGATGAACTCATGGAGACTCTCTGTTTTTTTTTTTTTTTTGATGAACAATAAAAAAAGATGATAATCAGAGGCAGGAATCAACCCGCTCTGATACCATAATGAAATTTTAAATGTAAATTCATGATGAAAAGCAAGAACAATGAAGAACAGTCTTAGATTCAAAAGCAGCTGCTGTTCATTTACGTAAAACCTAGAGCATCATGTTACAATCCCAGGTTCAATACTTAAACTACTTATCAACGGTGGATGAAGAGAATATTGGTACAGCTAAGAGCTTGATCCTACGGTTGAGGTATCTCTGAACTAGAGTTTCTCTCACTCCATGCAGATAAGGCTGCATGGCCATAAATGCCTTTGTCTTCATGCAGCAGATCCCTTTTTTCATTTGTTGACCAAGTGTGAGATGCCACGTCAGCCTCCAAGTCATATGCCAACATAGCAGGTTTGCTAACATCGGTTACATCCGAGGAGGACCCCGACGTTCGAATAGTAGCAAAGTAGACCTTCCATCCCCGTTCACGTATGAAATCCAAGGTAGCCGTGTATCAGCCCCATTGACGTGAGCAAGCCGAGAAGCGAGTACCAAAACTGAGAGTCGAGCGGTTCGAGTCACGTCCGAGGCTCTTCGATTTCAGTTTTACATTTGTCATTCATTCTTCAAAGGAGTTTTAATACTTGTCCATCCTTTTTATACTTACGAGAATTTTTGAAGGATTACGTTAAAGTGACTTATGGTTCATGAAAGTTATTTAAATTTTGAGAAATTTATGAGAGTTATTGTTAAGTTGATGCAAAATGATGTTAGATTCTTGATTAGGAAATGTTCTAGCCTCTGTAAGAATCATGATGTTATAGTTTATAAGGGTCAGTAACCAGAGCTTAAAAATTAATTTCGAAAAATCATGTTAATTGCTTTGCTTGAGTTCCTTTATTTATTTCCGAAAATTTTGAGTGAAGACTGAGATATTGCTGATAAGTAAGCCTATGTATTTTGCTTAAATGTCTAGAAGTTATGTATTGTTGTGTGCCTAATATATAGGTATAAATTTTGGGTTCAAGTACCTTGAAATTGTTTTGGCAAAAGTGGGATTTTTATGATTTAGTTCAAACCATATTATTAACGTGATAAATCTGAGTAAAGGGGCTGCTATTTATGAGTAATTTGACCTCTCATATTATGCGTATGTAGCTAGAGATTTTGTGTTTAAATGGTGTAATCGAGTGTTTAGGGCATTGAGGATTTATTGTCGAAGTTTCATTGGCATTGGGTTAAAAAGTGTGATTTTTACTGCTATGTTGTGCGGTTGTTAAGAGCCTCAGAAACTTGTATTTTGATGTTGTACCCTTTTCATGAAGTAAAGTTCTATTTGTTGGCTTTCTCTGGGCTTTGGAATCATGTGATTTCTATTTGAAACGAATAAGTAATGGTTTTTACAAAATTAACGCGCGAGCAGTTTTTGGTAAGACCCGGCAGCACGTACCTAATTAATTTTTTACTTGTTTATCATTCTTTAAAGTGCTCAAATGAAAACGTGACCTTCATGAAAGTTGTAGATTTCTTTTCTTAGCTTTCTAATGAGGTCAGATTTATACTGATCTGAGCTCTGTAGTGTAAGTTATAGTCATCTTACTGAGGTCCTGTCAGCTGTATGATTTCAAGTTTGGACTGCCACTCTGTTTTAAATGTTCGTCGATTAAACTCCTATTAAATGACTTTATCTATTGTTGATGGCTTCATGAGAGTTGTATTCGCATGTCTTAGAATTCATATGCAACTAGAATCGTGTTTATTCGTATTATGTGCCGCAAGTTAAGTTGATTTCAAAACGCTGCGCGGGTTAAGTTTTGAAAAACTTATGTTGTGCCTTCGAAAATGGAAATTCTTTTTAAATGTTTGCTTATGTGACTAATATGGGCTGTATGTGTTGATGGCGTTAACCATACGTGCCTTAATTATCATGATCTTGTTGTCGGATATATGTTTATAGGCTATTTTAATAATCGTAGGTGTTGACGAGTTGTGTTCTCGGCCTGCTTTTCCTGATTTCTGTGATTTTTCTATTCTTTGGAGACCAGGTGGGTTGTTCTTCTAAAATTTCTATGCCGTAAACAAATTATTTGTTATTGGGTTGGTATGATCAATGCATGCTTGTGAATTTGTGTAACTTCGATGTGAGCTGGATGTCCTTCGAACGGTTGTCCCCGTCAATGTGAGCTGTATGTCCTTCGACGATGCCTAATGATAGGCAGTCTCCCTATGTCCTAATGATAGGCCACACCGTTGAGAGCTGTATGTCCTTCGGTACGCACTCCCGTTGTTGAGAGTTGTATGTCCTTCAATGGCTAATGATAGATGTGCACATGAGTGAGATTATTGATATATTGATTGGAGATGTGACATGTTGAATTGAAAATGGGTAGTTCCTCAACTGTTTTAGAAAATAAATTTGACAAACTTATCCTGAATTTTGGCAAATAAAAGTGGGGCGTTACACTTTCTCAAAACATGAATTCCATGAACTTGTGATTAATACATACTGAGTCCAACGACTCTCTTATTATCACGAATGGAGTTGTCTTGCAACCCTCCCACTACAACGAGGTTCCCTCTGCAAAGGTGTATAGCACAAAATACGTGTTGCAGTTTTTCCTTGTGGTATCACATTTGTACACATGGTAACAAAGCTGAACTTTTACATTTATCTTTCCTTAAAACAATTCTACAAATGAACTTAGTGATTTATTACTTAGTATTCCTCTAAAAATCAGACATTCGTGCTAACTAACACATTTTGACTTTTAGTACTATAATAATCCACTCATTTCTCATTACTATGAAGTATCCCACAGATAGCCTAATTTTCGAACATCTTTTTCATTCCTATTAGTATCAACTTTCCAGCACGTGTGCTGAAAAGCTCTGAATCCGAATATGTTCCTGACAAGGCCTAAGTCTTGCCAACAATTCATTCAGAGTAATGACTACTAAACTTAGATAGGATTAGGTTCAGAACTTATTCTGCTATTTGCACAACTCTAATACGAAAAAGCGAAATTCCTAATAACTCATCATTGACATAACCAATCTTCTTGAGAGACATTTTCCTTCGGTCTGTTGCACCGTCCTGTTCCGATGAACCAGGTGAAACACTTTGAGATCGAATCTTAACATCCAATAAGTATTTCTATGATTTTCCAAAAGGTTTTAGTCACTACGATCTTAATCATAATGCCACTGATACATTAATCTCGACATCTTTCCATAACTGCCATTTTTCTTCCTCAAAGTACTCAAGCTTATGGAATGTCACTTAATGTACCCTGTCTTGAACAAAATTCTTAGAAGAAAAATATTCAAAACTACCTTTTGCCCTAAAAAACATAGAACTTTACAAATTGGATGAACCAACCTTAACATTTATTTGGCTTCTAACCCTCGACCTTCAAAAGGTCATTTTTGTGATTTTAGCTACCAAGTATAATTCGTAGGTCTGATAGTTTCATCCATTCCCAAAGAACCCATGAGTTCAATGGCTATCCACCTTTGAATTCTACTAACTCTAAAAACACACTAGATTCCAAAACAATGTAACGATTCATTTATTGAAGGTCTTTCTCCTTATTGGTTCTAGTCGACGTGTTACTCATTTAATCTACTGCAGTGTGTTACATATTGATTCACTGCGTATATCGTCTACCTACGTACCAAAATGGATAATACATAACGTTTTCATCCACACACAATTTAAAAACTGAACATGAGTTCTTTCTAAAACTTGGCACAAAAAGACAATTACTCAATAACCAAATAACTCCCACTGCAATAGTTGCTACTTCCGTAGCTAGCCCATTCTAGATGGTAATCTAGCCTTCACATGTCGATTGGTTCACTGAAACCTTTTTACACAATTAGTGGTTACGTATCTATATACCAGGCACTGATAGATAACACCACTTAAAATGTTTCGACTTCCCAATGAATAAGATTTACCTTTCTTGTATTAAGAATTGGACAGTTCGTCTTTCTGTTTCTATTTCGCTTAGACCAGATACGCATGCCATTCAGCTTGTATTCTTCAGCAAAATAAGACACTATACAAGTTCTATTTCTAATCATGTTTGATCAAGTAAATTATCTTTGAGTATTACGGACAACGAATTGAAAAGACATTTTGAATTTATCGGATCATGCAAACATAGTCTTTACTCAATCAGGTGTTTTCGAATCATCAAATATTGATCCCTTCAAAACAATATTTGAATATATTCACCGACACCTCAAAACACCGAATCCCCGCAGGCACGGAGTGTGGACGTCTACGGTTCAATCCGTCGCAAGATGAGGGATAAATCCCATTAGCTTAACGTACTGCCAAACAATACATAACTAATAGTTGGTCGAAATTTTAGCCAGCGCAATTAACTTATACAAGAATAAAAACGACCTTTTCCTTTGGGAATATCGTAAGTATTTGCACTTTAAGAGTAACCCATTAATTGGTCCTAAGTTTACTACCAAATTTATACGTCCACCTTTGGGTGATCCGTACGCTTTTGAAATAGCTCACTATAACCATCCCGAAGGAGATTCGTCCTTGTGAACTGTGAAATAAAACATCCTTTGGGCTCAATTTAAATCACTTCACTGACAAACCTATAATGGAGGCCTTGGATGTTATTTATTTCAACCCATTACACACTTAATATAATTTTTAGTTTAAAGGGATTTTCTTAAACATGCTCCTAATAATTCAATTTGCACATAGAGCAATTAAATCACATAAGGACATACATGATTAAAAGGCAATAATAAACGAGGAACTAAGAACCAACTATCATGGCCGTTTAATCATTCTCCAATCTTTCGGGAAACGCAGTTTTGTCTTAGTTGAACTGGGTCTTCCGATTCAGGATTTGGAATTTCCTTTTCGGCCGTGACTCCCACTTTTCGTCTTGAACAAGTCATCACCGGGAAAGTCGCCACCGGTCTTCTCCATAGGCATGTGCCTACTGCCGCCGTCGCCCATACTTATGTCGACCTAGGTCCATGCGTATCCGTCTGCAAACACCTTAACAATGATCGTATCTGACAGCAAGCTGCCTACGAATATGTCTGCACTTACACAGTACCACGTATCTCATCAACTACGGGTTTGTGGGGTAGCCTGCCTCGTCTCGTCGAGAGATGTCTGCGCTTACCGGGTCCAACGAACAATTACATAATATCAGTTACATACATTGATCCTATGGCCCACGTAGGAGTCGTACATGAACGATCTAGTAAAGCATTTAAACTATGCGGTGTCCCACCGCGTGAATAAATTATTATAAACATTCACCAACACAAAAATCCTCTATATGTCCGAGGCTTATAGAACGACATACATGGATTAAAAAACAAACATACATACGGGCCATAATAGTCGGATTCAAGAATACCTGCAAACACACTTATTTGCAATTCTAATCTATTATGCGCTGCGTCTGTACACAATTAATTCACATATATCACGCAAGTCCTAATTTCAATAGTGCACAAAGACGAATTAGCCTGGTCTCTGATACCAGTTGTTGGGTTCTATTAGGAACATCGGCAATGTGCACATTCAAATCTTATGAATAATAAATCCTAACGTAGCGGAATCTATAGTTAAGATTAGGACTTACGGTTTAAAATTTTTGCCAACTCTGAGACATTTCTGATTTCCGTTGATGGAGATCGTCTGAACACCAAAGTCCAATGGGCAGTTGGACTTGGCCTTTCTCGATTCTAATCGAGTCATCAAGGCGCTCCAATCGCTCATCAAGCTCATCGGATCGTCTTGGACCTTTGGTAAGTGAATCGGACGGCTCACAACTCGCTGTTGGGTCAAACCGGGGCTTCTGGACCGAGCTGGACTGGTTCAGGCTGAGCTGGACTAGACTGGGTCAGGTCGGGCCGGGTGTGGTCTGGTCTGGGCCGAACTGGACTCACAAGGCATGGCTTGTGCACACTGGGCTGAGGGTTGCACGCTGCTGGGCTGCTGGTGCACGCGCGCTGGTGCACGGATGCGCGGGATTGGCGAGCTTGAATAACGCGTGCGTGCAGTGCGCGCGCAATACTCCTACTCCTGTGCGGACTGGTATGCAGGCGGTCGTGCGCGGCACGTCTCCTAGGCGGATGTGGACTAGGCATGCGCGTCATCTCCGCGCGAAAAGACTCCTGGGCACTGCATGACGGTGCGAAGTGAACACAGGGCGCGGGGGAGGGCGTCTGTCTGCAGTACTGGCGTGCGCGGTGGTGCGCGGACGGGCGTCTGTCTGCGCGGTGGTGCGCGGGGGGCATCTGTCTGTGCGGACGTGCGCAGGCGGTGCTTGGGCAGCGTGTGCAGGTGCGTGGGGCTCCAGCTCCAGCGCGTCCGGTGGCGGTTGGTCGCCGGAATTACGCCGGCGATCTCCTGCTGCTCCGATGAACCTTCTCTCCTGATTTGGTGGCCATCACAGTTGCTATGGGGATAAATACATTCGACGGGATGAACGAATACATATATTCAACGGGATACGAATAACAGCCTTCGAATCTTCTATTATATGACCTTTACACGATTTCCAATAAATATTGGTAGAGCGATTTATTAAATTTCCCAAAGCTTCTCGATCATCTTATTCTAAGACCTTACGGTGCTAACCAAATTTTCTCTCGAAGAAGAATCTCTTTCTTTCGTTCTCAATTGAAGAGGCCGAATTTCTGCAGCTCTTCGAGGAGAAAAAACATGTGACTCATCTTCAAGAGGCTAGGGGACTTGTGTATTTATAGGCTACAATAGGGAACTAAAGGAGGTGCTAAATACGGGTTTATTCCTTTAGGTTTAGGAATCCTAATCATGCTCCATATCCTATCCCATCTAGAAGTCCTATTCCTCCTAACCTTCATTACCTTATAGAAAACTCCATAGTCTCCTAACCCTAGGTAATATTCTAGAAGGAATATTCCTCTTCTAGTGGAATCTTAATTATGGAATATAATTAATCCTTAATTCCTAATCTTGGAATTAAATAATAAAATATTCCACTAGAGTAATATTATTTTTCTCCCCATTTAGCTCCTAATTACAATTAACTCGTCTTCATTGATTAAATACATTAATCTAATTGATCAATTTATCTCCCCATGTTTAAGATATAACGTCCGTTGATAATTAAATTACTGAAAAAATAATTAATCAACTTCTCATTCATATCCGAAACATTACCACTCAGATACTTAATCATTATGTCGGAACACATGCGCCTACAGGGCTTGACATAATATTCATTCTTGAGCTCATTTCGGGGACGTCATCAACCCAGCGCACTGGGACACAGTGACCATAAATAATTTATAACGACACATCATATAAATACACTTGTTACCAAAATACCGAGTATGTCATCCTAGCAAAATAAGATTCACCCTTGATAAATCAAATAAATAAGTAATGAATACATATGCCCATTTTATATTATCTTAAAGCTTAAGAGTACGCATCAATTACTTAAGGTCTAGATTACAACAACGATCAGTGAGTCTCATAATCTTATCCTTCTGTGGTCCTGTTCAACACTTATCATAAGTGCTAGTGTAATTCTCCAGTCAAAGACCAACTGAATCAATAATACACTACAGTCTTTATCCAAGAGGGGTCTCACTGTCTGTCTAGATTGTGAACGAATAGTTTAGTCTTACAAGGAACCGATAGGTGATCTTTCTGTTCGAAACACTTCGAACCACACTATCTCAATGTAAGACAAGGAGTATGATTGCATAAATAAATAAACTACTAGCATAGGTACTTTAACCGAAACATGATGGGCATATCAAAATGGAATTGATAGAAGCTGCAAAATCGAGCTTTTACAACATACCTCTAACAACAACTTTGTTTGCGACCGAGTACTTAAGGACTTAAAGCTCAAGGCAACAAAGGTCGAACCATTCGATGTAAGGGTTGCCAATGGAGAGCGGCTAAGATGTCACAAATATTATCGGGAAATGCCCATCTACCTACAAGGCGAGATTATCAAAGCTGACCTCTATGCACTACCTACTTTAGGACGCGAGATAGTTCTTGGAATCCAATGACCCGAAGGACTTGAAGAAGTCACTACAAATTATAAAAAACGCATAATGGAGTTCTACTCGGGAAGTCGGCTCATTATGCTAAAAACCAAACCGATAGGAATAGGCCAAGATGCCGAGATGAGGAGTTTGGAGTTAGCCTCGATCCTTGAGGACAAGGATGTACTTAAAGGGGGGGGAGCGGGAATGATGAGTATATGGCTAGGCGACCCGGCCACACGGCGGGCAGAACCCACGAGTGCGCAAGGATCGTGAGCCAATCGTCCGAAGAAATTGCCAAGAGAGAGTGCGCATGCGCGCTGGGCAAGGACGCACGCGACGAACACAGCAGGGCCAAGAAAGTTGGGAGGACGGGTGCATGTTTGCACGCGAGCGAGGGCAGACACGCACACGAAAAGCTCGCACAGGCAAGGGGTGCAGACCTAACGGACGCGAGCACCCACGCGTGGGGAAAGGCAGCGCTCGACGGAATAACGGTAGCACTAGGAAAACTAGCAGCGAGTGGTCACGTGTGCACATGGGCGACGATCAGCAGTCTCCTCGAAGGAATAGGCAAGGCGCGAATCCTAGGCCCCGCAGGACTAGAAAAAGTAGTTCCGTGCTGGTATGCACGCACAAGGTTGTTGACGAATGGATTCCTCAAAAGAATTGGAAATGAGGTTGAGAGTGGAATCCTAGTAGGAATAGGCATAGCCGAGGCACGCTTGAGTAGAATCCTTGAAGGACTAGGCGAAGTGGACATGGAAGTAGAGGACATTGGTGCGCGCGGCACGTGTGAAGCCCGCACACGCGCGATGGGCGGTGCGGCCTTAGTCCTCGATGACTAAGGCAAGGCGGGCAGACGACCTAGGCGGTGCGAGAGAGAGAGAGAGAGAGAGAGGTGTCTAGTGGTTTTCCTTGGAGTGCAAGCCAAGTTATTTGTTTCCTTATTGCTTTATAATTTCTAGATTGTTTAGGATTCCTAATATTTTATTGCTTTATTAAAGTAAAAGGTAGATTAGGACTATATATAATTTGTGTCTATATAAAGGCCCTTTCCCATGTTATTTTTCATCATCCAGAAATCAATATAAAAATTCGAACTTTTGTTCAAACACTTTGCTCTAGTTTTCCTCTTGAATTCTTTTGCAATTTTATTCGTTTAGAGGGGCTCGAGTGTGTGAACCTCCTAACATCTATCGTGTGATTCAAGGTGCGAGAGCGACTTATCGACTATAGGGACACACGGTCTTCATCACCGCGCCTGCGCGCGTGTCTGCGTGCGCCCGAACTATTCGCGGGCTGCCTGTGCCCGCGTTTTTCTGCGCGTGGGCCCGCGCACCACTGCCGCCAGCGCGCTGCCAGCTCACCCATGTGCGTGTGTAGTGCCCGTTGGGCACCCGACTTGCATGCCTCCCATTTCTTTGGGCCACTTGGTACTTTAGCCACTCCCACCAGGTTTCACTTCTTTGATAAGTATCTCGAAACCATCGATGGCACGTCCATTTGAGTCGTGGCCTCATCCGTGCACGTCTACGCCAATGCGCGTGTGCGTGCCCTTGTTTAATGTACCTCTCCGTGTGTGTGATCATTGCTGGCCTCGAGACCACCTTCTCGTGTGTCCTTTCGCACTTCCATGCGCGACCGTCATTGGTTGACTAGTGTGATCGCGCGTCCAACCTACGTACTCCACCGCGTGTTTGGTCGCGTGCTTTTTCTTGGACCACGAGCTTCGACCTTCTCAAGCTCAACACTTGTGTAGTTTTCCCTTGTGTGGTCGACCCTTGGTTTACACGGTTCGCCTTTTGCGCTTGTGCATCACGTCCGTGCACTCCCTCTCGCGCTTGCTCGCGCGGTGTCCTCGATCTGCTGCTAGCCTCCAGGCCCATGCTTGCTAGGCCCGTCCACATACGTGCTATGCGCATCCACCTTTTGCACCTCAGGCTCTTGCGGTATCCTTGTGCACGTATCTTTGTGAACGCGCGAGCTCCTCTCGCATGTACCCGCTCTATTACCCGAGACATCCGTCGACTACCCCGCATTCGCGTGGACTTGTGTTGCTTCTCATGTGCTTGAGTGCCTCGCATACGAGCTCATACCTGTCTTTTTGGCCATGCATGCGTCATTTTGTCCCTTTCTTCGGCCTTCTCAGGTAGTCTCAGCTCTTGGCCCTTTTCGTTGTCGGGGGTCGAAACCCACATCTTCATCATTCCCGCCCCTTTGAGAATGTCCTTATCCTCAAGGACTCGTTCTTGACCATCCAAACCTTGGGCACATCCTATTCCACCTCTAGACCCTTGCGCGTATCGCACTCACATTCTTCGTCGACTTCGACCAAGCCCGCACTCTCGACATCGACCTCCTCAGCTTGCACGTGCATCTCCTTGCTAAGGCCCTCTTTGACCATGACCAAGATCTCTTCCTTGACCTCGACCACTTTTGATTCTTTGGATTCGACCAAGGCTCCCTCGACTTCAACCTCGACAAGGTATTCCTTGGGGTATAAATCGAGAATTGGCTATCGATCTAAACTCGTCGATACTCGCTCACCCATGCGCTTGGCTTCGTGCTTCTCCTCCAACTCGTTTCGCTTGTACAACTCCTCCAAATATCTTTGCTCCTTCGGGGTTAAACTCCTCTTCAATCCTTCCAAAATTCGAGATCCTCCCAACCCATCTCATCCAATGGCTCGAAAATCATATTTTTTTGTTTTTCTGGATCTAACTCACGAAAGGAAAAGAAAAATTCGAAAGGAAAAGAAAAAAGAATGGGAAAAAAAAAGTCTAACTAAACACATGATTAATCACTCTCAATGAAAGCACCAATGATGAAGATCGTGTGTTTCGCTCAACTCATTTGCTTGAACTAAGCTTTGCCACGGCTCAACTCTCGACAATAGGTATGGACAACTCGGTTATTAGCCTTATTTTCTCATGATTTTGAACTAGCTTGGGTCTTAGCCTCACTAACTCGGTTGCATGATAAAACTCTCACGAACTCTAAACACGCGGTTTGCTTTACGAACGATTTTCTATTAACTCATCAACTTGGACATCTAAAATAATAAGAGTACATGGGTATTTATAGGAGAAACTAGATCTAGTCCTAAGAGAGCTATAAATCTAACTAAGAAAGAATATAAAATCCTAAGGCAACTAAATATATAATATCCTAACATAAACCAAAGTCCTAACATACTAAGGAAAGCTAATAATACATGTAGGAAAGTATCTAGAGAAGATTCATCTCCAAAAGGACTCTTACAAGTCTTGTTTCTTGCTTGGCAAGTCATGCCCGCGCTGCTGCCCTGCGCCCGCGCCCGCGCCCGCGCGTGCTGATGACGGATCGGATTTTTATCTATTTCGGGTTGTGAATAATCGCGCACTCAGGGCCTTCGATTCCTCACAATAGGTGTATCTAACAGACGCACTCAGGGCCTTCTCCTAGATACTGTGACTTCAAGATGCTCTAATGGCCTTCTCTCCGACACTGTATGTAAACACGCACTAACGACCTTGTTTATCACACGTTAGAACATAAAGTTCCCCTCATAATTGGCTCACCAATTCAATACTCAATTCAAGACTTTTCATTAAATTATGATGAGGTACATGGGGTATTTATAGGTGCAAAAATAAATCTATGCCTAACTATACTAGATATCCTAAATCTTGCAATAATAAAAATCCTAACACTAAAAAGCAATAAAATCCTAATATTACTATAATACTAATGCTTGACTTGCACTCCAAGCAATTCTAGAATGCTCAAGTCTTGCGCCCCAACTTATTCGAACCGCCTCTTACGCATCGCCCGCGTGCGCACCCAAGCCGTGATGCTGAAGTGGCTAGGCCGCTCAAGAACGCTGTGAGCCGGGCATATCACGCACGCAAATGGCGGCCCGAGAAACGGCAGAGGTACGCGCTCTGGAGCGTAGTGCGCGCGGGGCAAGCGAGGAAAGGCCGAACGAGGGTGCGCGAGTCATATGTGCGGATGCACGGTGTGCACGGGCGCTGGGCGAAATGGACGCGGCGCGAGGCAGCAGCACGCGGGCGATTGGCGGAGATGCGCGCGCAGCAGGGATGAACGAGTGGGGAGCGCAGAGCGCGCATGACGAACAGACACGCGCGGAGCTGGACGCCGCATGCCTCGAGGAATGCGGACTGACGGGGCACCACGCGCATGATGAGGCAGTTGGCAGCGAAGGCGTGCGCGACACGGCAGGCAGGCATGCACGCGCGAAGGAGGCGGCGCCCTAGTCCTCGAGGACTAGGGCAAGGCGAGAGGCGGTGGCCGACTTGCGCACGTGCAGGAGAGAGAGAGAGGCGGTTGGAAGACTTGATGTGCAAGCCAATATATTTAGTTCCCTTATTCCATTATGATATCTAGCTTAGTTAGGATACTTAATATTTTATTGCTTTCTTAGAGTTGTAGATATATTAGGATTAGATCTATTTGGTGCCTATATAAAGGACCATCCCCCATGTTATTTTTAATCATCCAAGAAGTCAATAGAAATCTAGAACTTTGTTCTTCCAACTTTGCTTTAGTCTTTTCACCAGAATACTATTGCAATTTTATCGTTTCAATAGGCGCGGTTGTGGCTAGAGAAACACTATTGGCGATTTAAGGCGCAGGTTAGCGGCTTATCGGCAGTCGAAACAAACGATCCTCATCATTGGTGCTTTCATTGAGAGGTGTTGATCGTGTGTTTTTCTTCTCCCCCATTCCCTTTCTTTTTATCTTCGATTCTTTCGTCCCCCTTATCAAAAAAAAAAAATATTTATATATATATTTTTCAATCGTCGATCATCATCATCATCATCATCTTTTTCAACCACGAGTCCTCAAAGCAAAGAGCAAAGAGAGGAAAGAAAAGCCATGGCCAACAAGGAGATGAAGGATAAGATGGATAATCTTGACATCCAGATGCGGAGTATGAGCGAGGTTATGGAAGGAAGGCTTGGATCGCTTGACGAAAGTCAAAACAACACCAACGCCGTTGTCACGCGACTCGAGCAGCGGTTAGAGGAAGTATTGCGCGCGATCCAGCAGCAACCACCTCACCGCAATGATCCCCCAAGGCGTGAACCGCGCCGGCACGCCGAGCATGCGGATCGCTCACCATCCCCATGGCACGAGGATCGATGCGAGCAACGGCGCGCGCGCGAACAGGACGAGGACCGGCGACGCGAGGGTTATGGACACGAGGAGGAGTTCGATCAGCGGTCGCAGACGTCCACCTACCGTGAGCGGCCTAAGCCCGACAAGCCAAGGTTCGTGATGTCCATCTTCACAGGTAGTGATCCCGAGGCGTGGCTCAACCAAATTGCGCAATATTTCGAACTGAATGAAACCGAAGGCCACGATCGAGTTAGGTACGCAGCATTCTATCTAGATGGAGAGGCCAACGTATGGTGGCAATGGCTCTCACGGATCTACCATACGCGGCAATAGGTCATTACATGGGCTGACTTTGAGAGAGAATTGCTCACACGTTTTGGTACGTCCGATTACCATAACTACAATGAGGTCCTCGCGCGAATCCGACAGACAGACAATTTGCGTGAATACATCAAGGAATTTGAACGACTAGCCTGTCGCGTACGAGATTGGTCTGAGGATGCGCTAGTAGGAGCCTTCGCAGGTGGGCTGAGATTCTATCTAGCCGCAGAAGTCCGACTGGAGCGACCGGGCACGATGCATAGCGCCATGGAGGTGGCCCGTCGACGAGAAGACCATCTAGTCGCTACGCAAAGGGGACGGGTGGATGTGCATTCGCGTACACGCGACGCACGGGATCAAACCAAGCCACGACCAGCGCACGGCCGAACGTCAGCAACCGGCCAGCAGGGTCGATAGTGAGGCGGCTGTCCCCCGAGGAAGTTAAACGTCGCCGTGAGAAAGGTCTATGTTTTAAATGTGAGGAGAAATTTACACCAGGTCACCAGTGTAAGCAAGCTTTTGTGATTGAAGTTGCTAATCCTGATGAGGAAGGATCTGTGGGCGAGGAGGAGCCACATCAGGATACTGAAGTTGAGGGGCCCGACGAAGAAGCAGAAATCTCGATGCACGCAATGGCCAAGATTAGAGGGCCTCGAACGATGAGATTGGCGGCCTGTGTCAAGGATCGGAAGGTGGTGGTGCTAGTGGACAACGGGTCATCACACAACTTCATCAATGCCGACTTGTCCCAGAAGCTGAACTTACCAACCACGAATATTGAGCCTTTTGAGGTACGAGTAGCCAATGGTGAGAGACTGCAATGCACTAAGTCCTTCCGGAAGGTGCCAATCAGGTTCAACGGAGTTACAGTGAAGGCTGATCTCTATGCGTTACCGCTGGTTAGGCCAGATGTCGTCCTAGGAGTATAGTGGCTCGAAGGGTTAGGAAAGGTGACCACCGACTATCGAACAGGAGTTATGGAGTTCAACTCCGGAGGTCAGCAAGTCACTCTGAGTACTGGCAATGAAAAAGGTACCAAGGAAGTAGGACTTAAGAGCATTGAGAAAGTTTGGCGGGGTGGAGGCCAAATATTTGCAGTAGTAGTAGAGAAGACTGAGGCGCACATAGACCTAGAGGAGCAACAGCAGAGAGATGTGCGCGAGCTTCTCGAGAAATTTGAGGGAGTACTGGGCGAGCCTAAGGGACTACCCCTACACCGAGAGTTCGATCATCGCATACCACTGATCAATGAGCAGCATGCCATACACGTTCATCCTTATAGGTACGCTCACTTTCAGAAAACCGAGATCGAACGGCAAGTTGCCGAGATGCTTGAATCAGGACTAATCCAGCATAGCAAGAGTCCGTTTTCTTCCCCAGTCTTGCTAGCCAAGAAGAAAGACGGCACGTGGAGGTTCTGTACTGACTACCGAGCTCTAAACGCTGCAACTATCAAGGACCGATTTCCTATCCCTAGCGTTGACGACATGCTCGATGAGTTAGCCGGGTCACGCTACTTCTCAAAAGTCGACCTAAGAGTTGGTTACCATCAGATTCGGCTCCACAAAGCCGACATTCCAAAGACAGCATTTCGTACACACCAGGGGCACTATGAGTATCTGGTTATGCCATTCGGATTGTGCAATGCCCCATCCACTTTCCAGTTTGCTATGAATTCCATCTTCAAGGAGTATCTACGTAAGTTCGTTCTGGTATTCTTTGATGATATCCTGATCTATTCAAAATCGTGGGGCAAACATCTTGGGCATTTGAGAGAAGTGCTCGAAATTCTAGAGGCCAACTCGTTCCACATCAAGCCATCCAAATGTTCATTCGGGCAGAAGATGGTTGAGTATCTGGGGCACTTCATATCACACGAAGGGGTGAAGGTAGATCCACGAAAAATTTAGGCTATGATCGATTGGCCTAAACCAACAAGTCTCACGCAGTTGAGAGGATTTCTAGGACTCACGGGCTACTACAGAAAGTTCGTGAAGGATTATGGAACCATCGCCAAGCCATTGACAGAGATGACTAAGAAAGGCGGGTTCACATGGACCGAAGCTAGCGAGGAGGCATTTGGGAAACTGAAAGAAGCCATGACTACAACGCCAGTGCTCGCCATGCCAAGGTTCGATGTCTTGTTTGAGGTACATACCGATGCGAGTGACATTGGGATTGGAGCTGTGTTAGTGCAAGAGGGACGACCCTTAGCTTATCTCAGCAAGGCACTAGGCACTACACGATTGGGTCTATCGGTGTACGTAAAGGAGATGCTAGCAGTTGTCGAGGCTGTAAGGTGCTGGAGGCCTTATCTATTGGGCCGACATTTTCAGATTGTTACCGACCAGCAACCGCTTAAGCATCTATTGGAGCAAAGGATTGTTACCCTCGAGCAGCAGAAGTTCGTATCTAAGCTTATGGGGTTCGACTTCGAAATAATCTATCGACTGGGTTGACAGAATGCAGTAGCTGATGGACGAACGGATGTAGCCGAGCTGAATGCTATCACTGGGCCAGCTTGGACTATTTGGGAGGAAATCAGGAAGGCGCAAGTAGAGGACGCCTATTTCCAGGAGCTGCGCCAATCAGTAGAAGCAGGTAAGACGACTGCTATCGACTACGAGTTGCATAAAGGTTTGCTTCTACACCGAGGCCGAGTATTCGCTCCCGACAGTGGGCAGTTACGTGAGTAGATCATGCAGCACTTCCACGACTCTAAAATTGGCAGCCACTCGGGTATCTACCGCACGTGGATGAGAATAGCCAACACCTTCTTCTGGCCCGGACAACAGAGTACCGTCCGAGACTACATAGCACGGTGCGACGATTGCCAGCGCACTATGTCTGACTCACGATGACCGAGCGGGCTGTTGCAACCTCTACCGGTACCCGAGGCGATCTGGGAAGACATTACTATGGATTTCATCGAGGGGCTACCGAATTTTAATGGATTTGACGGTGTCATGGTTGTAGTAGATCGTCTCACAAAGTATGCTCACTTCATACCCATTACCCATCCTTACACCGCGAAGTCGATTGCCATGTTATTTGTGGAGTACGTAATGAAACTGCATAGAGCACCGCGATCCATCGTCTCTGATCGAGACCGGATTTTCATGAGCAGTTTTTGGTCTGAATTCTTCAAATTGCAAGGGACTAAGTTTTCTATGAGCTCAGCCTACCACCCACAGACAGACAGACAAACTGAGGTAACCAACCGAACCCTTGAGCAGTATTTGAGATGCTACGTCCATCAATTTCCGAAGCGGTGGGAAAACTTTTTACCTTGGGCTGAGTACTGGTACAACACCACTTACCACGAATCGACCAAGATGACGCCATTTGATTTGGTATACGGGCGAAAACCCCCAACACTGATCAATTATTCGGAGGTGAGTACAGTCAACGATGAGGTTGGTCGAGAACTAGAGGAACGAAATTTGATGTTACGTGAGCTAAAGAAAAATCTCGAAGGCTCAATTAATTGAACCAAAGCCTTCGCAGATAGGAAAAGGCGTGAGGAAAATTTTGCACCAGGCGAGTATGTCTACATGAAGCTACGACCATTCAGACAGCGCACCACAGCGCAAAGGGCCGCAACTAAACTGGGCGTTCGCTATTATGGGCCTTATCAGATTCTCAAGCGCATTGGTCAGGTAGCTTACCGTCTAGAGTTACCGAAAAGTTCACAAATCCACTCAGTTATCCATGTCTCGCAACTCAAGAGGAGCTTAGGAGAAGCGCAGAAGTATTGTGAGGAGTTGCCTGCAACCGCAACCGATGGTAAAGCCATAGTACGCCCAAAACGAGCGATTGAGTACCGTAAGGTAAAGAGATCAGGGCGCTACCGTTGGGAAGTACTAGTTGAATGGGAAGAGTTGCCATCTGAAGAAGCCACGTGGGAAAATCTTAAAGAGATGCGCGATCAGTTCCCGAACTTCATTCTTGAGGACAAGGATTCACATGAAGGGGACGGGAATGATGCGGAAGTGGCTAGGCAGCTCAAGAACGCTGCGAGCCGAGCATGTCACGCACGCAAAAGGGTGGCCTGAGAAACGGCAGAGGTACGTGCTCTGGAGCGTAGTGCGCGCGGGGCAAGCGAGGAAAGGCCAAACGAGGGTGCGCGAGTCGTATGTGCAGACACACGGTGTGCACGGGCGCTGGGCGAAACGGACGCGGCACGAGGCAGCAGCACGCGGGCGATTGGCGAAGACGCGCGTGCAGCAGGGATGAACGAGCGGGGCGCGCGGAGCACGCTTGACGAACAGGCACGCACGGCGCTGGACGCCGCATGCCTCGAGGAATGTGGACTGGCGGGGCACCACGCGCATGATGAGGCGGCTGGCAGCGAAGGCGTGCGCGACATGGCAGGCGGGCATGCACGCGCGAAGGAGGCGGCGCCCTAGTCCTCGAGGACTACGGCAAGGCGAGAGGCGGTTGGAAGACTTGATGTGCAAGCCAAGATATTTAGTTCCCTTATTCCATTATGATATCTAGCTTAGTTAGGATACTTAATATTTTATTGCTTGCTTAGAGTTATAGATATATTAGGATTAGATCTATTTTGTGCCTATATAAAGGACCATCCCCCATGTTATTTTTAATCATCCAAGAAGTCAATAGAAATCTAGAACTTTGTTCTTCCAACTTTTCTTTAGTCTTTTCACCAGAATACTATTGCAATTTTATCGTTTCAATAGGCGCGGTTGTGGCTAGAGAAACACTATCGGCGATTCAAGGCGCGGGTTAGCGGCTTATCAGCAGTCGAAACACACGATCCTCATCAAGCCGCCCTTGCGCGCGCTGCCATGCTTTGTCTACTCCTCGTTGCGAGCGGCAACCCGCGCCCTATCCGCCGACCTTACATTGCGCGTGCGCGCCCAGCGCTCGTGCGTCGCCTAATCCTGCCCCACCTAGGACTCCCACGCTTGCGCTACACTCGCACGCTATCGCGCGCTCCTCGTCACTGCTGCCATCCTCCCGCGCGTAAGTGTCGTCGCCTGGTACTCCCTTGCCTACCGGTCGCGGTCTGCTCCTGCCAGCGCATCGCCTGTCTCGCCTAAGCGTACACGGCTTAGGCCGTCGCCCGCGTACGTCCACTCGCTGCTGCCCGCGATCCCTGCGCCATTGCTGGCTTCTCCGCACGCGTGCGCTGCCGCCTTTCCTAGGCCCCCTAGGCCTAGGTCTTCATCCGCGTGTGCTCTCTTCGCGCACCCCGTGTTTTCTGTCACTTTGCCGCCGAATGCCAATGCATCCTAGTCAACCTCCGTGCTTCGATCCTCTACTCTGCATCCTCGTGCACCCGACGCCGTGTGCCTCACCTTATCGCGCGCATCATGGCCCGATGCGCGTTCTTCGCTCGTGCTCGAACCCTTGTCGCCAACCGACTCCAAGTGCTCACCCGATGGCCTTGGTTCATCCCACGGGTCGCATCCTTCAATGCACCTTCCATCCTTCCCAACACAATCACCAGCTCGCCAGATCCAACCATCTTCCATCTGTTGCCTACCTCGCCTTTTAGCCTCCATCTTCCAAGCTCGTCTTTTTCTTGTGGAAGGCTTGGACCAACAACGTGATTCCTTAGCCTTTGCCTTGCGTTTCCCTCGCGTTTGCTTGGCTTTACGTTTCCGTGTCCTCAACTTCAGCTTTGGGCCACATCCTTTTGGCCAATCCCGTACACATGGTGGCCGGTATATTGGACTTGTCGGCTCCTCCAGCATGTTCTCTAGCCATATATCGAGACCATTGCCACCTTCATCCCCCGACTCGCCTGGGTTGATGACCACTTTCGTATCACGTGGTGCCAGCGCGTGTGATGATGGATCAGGTGTTGCGTGTCCTCGACTTGTCTCGATCACGGCTTCGCCACGGCCTTGCTCTCGACGATAGGTGTGATCGACTCGGTTATTAGCCTAACTCTCTCACGATACTTGAGTTCACTCGGGTATTAGCCTCGCTACACTCTCGAAATAGATCGAGTCTTAGCCTCTCTAAATCGTTGAACTGGCTCGGGTCTTAGCCTCACCAATTCGATTGCATGATCGAATCTCACGACTCTCAACACACAGTTTCGAACAAACGTTCTTTTCTATTTCATCATTCATGGACTTCTCAAAACAATGAGGGAACATCCCTATTTATAGATCCTAACTATGACTAATTCTAATCTACCTAGGAAACATATTAAAGCAATAAAATATTAACTTCCTAAACATTCTAGATACTATTGTGCAAGAAGGAAACTAAATATACTCGAGTCCTAAATTGACTAGATCTTGATCTTGCTTGGCTTGCACTCCAAACAAATCAATCCACACGCCCCTCATATTTCGGCCGCCTCCAACTCTCGCGCGCGCCGCCTTCGGCTTCTTATTCCTTGGCGCGCGAAGCATCGCGCGCCTTGTTCGTGTTGCACGCGCGCGCTGTTGCGCGCGCCCCGTCCGCGCTGCCTGCCCCTTGCGCGTGCGCCTCCCCGCATGCGTCTCCTAATCCTGCCCCGCCTAGGACATCCGCGCCTGTCGCCCAATCGGGCGCCAACGCCCTCGCCCAGCTGCCGCCGCCTTCCTCATGCGCGTGTGCCCCATCGGTCGGCACTCCTAAGCCCGCAAGGTTTAGGCCTTGCGCATGCGCGCCCCATTTGCGTGTTCTCGTCCGCGCGCCCTCGCTATCGGCCTCGTCACTTGCGCGGTTGCTGCCCACGTTCGACGCCCCCGTACTCTTCTCGCATTCGCTTGTCCGCCCGCGCGTCCCGTCGACGCTTGTGTCCCGATCTCCTATCGCGTACCCGCGTACACCGGCGGTTCCATGCGTACCGCCGACGCCCGCCGTTTGCCTACCTCCTGCGCACGATCGCGCGTCACTTACGTTCAACATCTTGGTGCCGCGTCTCCGTTTAACGCCTCGGCCCTTCGACCCCTTGCGCGCATCATGGCACGATGCGCGCCATTCGTCCGATAGCTGGTCCTCGCCGATCCCGTTGTCCCCCGAAGGCCATGGATCCCAACCATCCAACCCAATACAGTCACCGGCACGCCATATCCAACCATCCTCCATTCCTAGCCTTCCTCGTCTTTGAAACTCCGAACACCACGCCCGTTTCTTTGTAGTGCACGACCCACAACATTGGCTTACCTTTTGCGCCTTTGATTTGCGTCGTCTTTTGGCCCGGCGCTTCTTGACCTTCAACTTAGCCCGTGGGCCACATCCTTCCGGCCAGTCCCCCTTGCATGATGGTTGATAAATCGGACTAGATGGCTCCTCCAACATATTTTCTAACCAAATATCGAGACCATCGTCCTCTTCCTCGTCGGACTCACCGCGGTTGATGACCACTTCCGTATAATTCCCCTCCTCTTCAAGACTTTCTTTGTCCTCAAGGATTAGAAAATTAGGCGCACCATCATCTTCACGGTTTTGAACTTCACCCACCATTGCTCCTCGTCCTTCTACGAGCTGTCGCTCGTATTCTTCACGATTTCTTCGTTCATGGAGCTCGTCTAGATATGTGCTCTCCCATGGGGTAAGTTCTCTCTCCAAACTCTCCAATAGTTCGAGATCTTCCCAATCCATCTCGTCCATTGGCACATAAGACATATATTTTTTTTTTAAGACTCTATATAAAAAAAATCGAAAAAATAAATGAAAAATTCGAACAAGAATTTTGAAAATTTCGACCCAAACAAGAAGAGAAATTCGGCCCCTTCAACAAAAGGTAATAACCGAAAAAATCAAACAAAGGACTAGATGACACTTTTTTTTTAAGACTCATGAATTTTTCGAAAATTTGGGAACAAAAATTCGAAAAAAATCGATCAAAAAGAAATCAAAAAATCGGACCCAAAAGAAAAAGAATGGGATAGAAAAAGTTCACGAACACCTAATCAATCACTCTGAATGAAAGCACCAATGATGATGGATCAGGTGTTGCGTGTCCTCGACTTGTCTCGATCACGGCTTCGCCACGGCCTTGCTCTCGACGATAGGTGTGATCGACTCGGTTATTAGCCTAACACTCTCACGATACTTGAGTTCAATCGGGTATTAGCCTCGCTACACTCTCGAAATAGATCGGGTCTTAGCCTCTCTAAATCGTTGAACTGGCTCGGGTCTTAGCCTCACCAATTCGATTGCATGATCGAATCTCACGACTCTCAACACACGGTTTCGAACAAACGTTCTTTTCTATTTCATCATTCTTGGACTTCTCAAAACAATGAGGGAACATCCCTATTTATAGATCCTAACTATGACTAATTCTAATCTACCTAGGAAACATATTAAAGCAATAAAATATTAACTTCCTAAACATTCTAGATACTATTGTGCAAGAAGGAAACTAAATATACTAGAGTCCTAAATTAACTAGATCTTGATCTTGCTTGGCTTGCACTCCAAACAAATCAATCCACACGCCCCTCATATTTCGGCCGCCTCCAACTCTCGCGAGCGCCGCCTTCGGCTTCCTATTCCTTGGCGCGCGAGGCATCGCGCGCCTTGTTCGTGTTGCACGCGCGCGCTGTTGCGCGCGCCCCGTCCGCGCTGCCTGCCCCTTTCGCGTGCGCCTCCCCGCATGCGTCTCCTAATCCTGCCCCGCCTAGGACATTCGCGCCTGTCGCCCAATCGCGCGCCAACGCCCTCGCCCAGCTGCCGCCGCCTTCCTCATGCGCGTGTGCCCTATCGGTCGGCACTCCTAAGCCCGCAAGGTTTAGGCCTTGCGCATGCGCGCCCCATTCGCGTGTTCTCGTCCGCGCGCCCTCGCTATCGGCCTCGTCACTTGCGCGGTTGCTGCCCACGTTCGACGCCCCCGTACTCTTCTCGCGTTCGCTTGTCCGCCCGCGCGTCCCGTCGACGCCTGTGTCCCGATCGCCTATCGCGTACCCGCGTACACCCGCGGTTCCATGCGTACCGCCGATGCCCGCCGTTTGCCTACCTCTTGCGCACGATCGCGCGTCACTTACGTTCAACATCTTGGTGCTGCGTCTCCGTTTCACGCCTCGGCCCTTTGACCCCTTGCGCGCATCATGGCACGATGCGCGCCATTCGCCCGATAGCTGGTCCTCGCCGATCCCGTTGTCCCCCGACGGCCATGGATCCCAACCATCCAACCCAATACAGTCACCGGCACGCCATATCCAACCATCCTCCATTCCTAGCCTTCTTCGTCTTTGAAACTCCGAACACCACGCCCGTTTCTTTGTAGTGCACGACCCACAACATTGGCTTACCTTTTGCGCCTTTGATTTGCGTCGTCTTTTGGCCCGGCGCTTCTTGACCTTCAACTTAGCCCGTGGGCCACATCCTTCCGGCCAGTCCCCCTTGCATGATGGTTGATAAATCGGACTAGATGGCTCCTCCAACATGTTTTCTAACCAAATATCGAGACCATCGTCCTCTTCCTCGTCGGACTCGCCGGGGTTGATGACCACTTCCGTATCATTCCCCTCCTCTTCAAGAATTTCCTTGTCCTCAAGGATTAGAAAGATAAGCGCACCATCATCTTCATGGTTTAGAACTTCACCCAACATTGCTCCTCGCCCTTCCATGAGTTGTCGCTCGTAAGCTTCACGATTTCTTCGTTCATGGAGCTCGTCGAGATATGTTGCCTCCCATGGTGTAAGTTCCCTCTCCAAATTCTCCAACA
>CACSLK010034108.1:1088991-1104035 GCA_902706635.1 Striga hermonthica | reverse complement strand
ACTAATTAATTAAACTATCCGGTCAACCCCCGGGCAATTAATACAAGCATTCATCCATAATTCCTCGATAATCCCGAGGTTTTAAAAACAAATTCAAAACCATACAACCAACCATCAATTAAGCACAATCACATAAAAGGGATGCCATAATAGTGGATTAACTACTTCCAGCAAAACCAAGTTATGCATATAATCCAATATATATGGCTGCGCTTGAGCACACATAGACAATATAAGCCGTTTAATCCGGATCATGTACATAACGGATTAACCTCGTGCTCTGATACCAATTGTTGGGACCTATGAGGATCTCGATATGCACAAATCACGGACAAACATTCAACATAAACCAATTGTCGTCGTGGTATGGTCACTTGCTAGTTTTGGTCTCCGGTTTGGATGGATGATGGATTTGATTGGAATCCCATATATACCTTAAGATCTTCTACTGTATTCTCAAACAGCTATCTAGATCTTGTATTAGTGGAGCACAAGAAATAGAACAACTCGTTGGAAGAGAGAGAGAGAGAGAGAGAGAGGGCGGACGAATTTCCCTAGGATATGGGATTGTGTCTGATCTTCCAAGAGCCTAATGCTGTATATATAGAGCTACAGTAGGGACCCTAAGGAGAATAGGATAAGGGCTTCTAATATATTAATACTGTGGAGCAACCCCACAATTAATATATTAATAATATTAAAGTCCACCACAATAATATTATTGCACTCCCTTTACCTATCCAAAATTACATTTGAGACTCCTTATTATAATTATCCAATTTACCTCCCCATGTTCAAGATATAATGTCCATTAATTATTTCGATCACTAATAATCAAGAATTAATTAATATATTATATTACCGAAGCTAGCGCTCGCTCATAGCATTCATATCATGCCGGAATAAATCCACCTGCAGGGTTTAGCATAATATTCCTTCATGAACTCACTTCGGGGACATCATCAGACTAACACACATGGTGACCGCAAATATCTTAATAGCACATCGAACACATAATGTCATTACCCAATTCATTAAGTATGTCAACCCGACTTGGATCTCACCCATAGAATCAAAGCAACAACAATTATGTGCACATGCCTATTTAATATCTTACGGGTTAAGAGCACGCAATAATTAACTGAGGCCTAGTTCGCTTACGACAATCAGTATAAAATGAACATCCCTCTTTGGGATCCTGTTCAATACATAAATGTACTAGTGCAACTAATCGGTCAAGACAAATCGTACGGTTGACACTACAACCGTTCTGATGGGTTGTTCAATTCCATCTAGGTTATGAACCAATGATTCTTGTTTCGCAAGTAACTGATATAGTGATCTTTGGTACGCCCGATGACGACCCACTTATCTACATGCAAAACAACAGAACGTGGAACTTATTTAACCAAACTTAATTCTCATCCATCAAGAAATAACAAGTGTAATATCCACTAAAGCAAAGCTTAAGTATATAACACCAACACGGGGTTGCTCCTCGATCACCCCTGACCCGGATGCGTCCTGCTCTCTTTATCTCCGGCCATACTTTACACGTTACCGAGCGTGGCTCTGATACCACTTGTCACGCCCTTGTTTCTCCGAACCTTGGTAGCGTGCGACCTTAGCCCCTCGTGCGCCCTTCGCAGCTAGCTAAGTCAGCCTCACTCATGCTCGAATCGTGCTCGGTGTGCGCTAGTACTTGGCTAGAGAATATGGCAAAGATATGTAAGAAAGATTGTAAGGAAAGCTTGTACTATTATTCACACAAACTTTGTACAAGAAAACTTGATAGTTACTTGGATACTTTGTAAATGAGGGGGCCTTTCCTATTTATAGGCTCCACCTCCTCTTGGCCTGGTCCGCAACGAATTCGACAGTTCCTATGGCTTGCCGTTCATGAGACCTCCATAAAATCCTACTTCATACACACAGGTCCTAGAACCTTGTACAAGGCCCTAGACACTTCATGTCCCTACTACAATTATCTACATGACTCTAGGACTCTCTAGAAGCTCCTAGATACTACTTAGCCTCTACAAAGGCCACTATGTACAAGACTTAGGAATGGTGCAACCTAAGTCATCAAAAGGTCGGTCAGCCCCGTGCGCGTGCTTGCTGTGTGCGTGTGCGTTCTCCGTGCGTGCGTGCGTGCTTTCTGCCGGCGTGCGTGCGGGATGGCCTGAGTCTGCGCGGGTCAGGTAGTGCGGGGCGTTATAGCGCGCCTCTCCTCGCACCTTGGCGATGGCGGGTGATCGTCGTGCCCCTGCCGCTGCAAGTGGAGGCCGCGTATGATCTCGTCCAGCCGTTGCTCGAGTCGTGCCACGGCTGCGTTGGTGTTGCCCTGGCGCTCGTCGAGCGATCCGAGCCTCCCCTCCATGGTTTCGCTCATGCTTCGAACTTGGATGTCAAGATTATCGATCTTGTCCTTCATCTCTTTATTGGCCATTGCTTTCTTCTCTTGCTTTCGCTCCTTTCTTTGTGGACTCGTCTTGAAGATGATATATTTTCTTTTAATAGGGGGACGAAAAAACGAATGGAAAAAGAAGAGGAAAGGGATAGGGAAAAAGACACACGATCTAATACCTCTCAATGAAAGCACCAATGATGAAGATCGCGTGTCCCGACTGCCGATAAGCCACAACCCAGTGCCTTGAATCGCCGATAGTTGCCTAGAGGTTTACAAACTACACCCCTTTACACGAATAAAATTGCAATAGGAATCTAGAAGAAATCTAAGACAAAGTGTTTGAACAAAAGTGTAGATTTTTATTAATAAACTTGATGATTATAAATAACATGGGGAAGGGGCCTTTATATAGGCACAAAATATATCTAATCCTAATCTACCTAGGGAACTAATAAAGCAATAAAATATTAGAAATTCTAATTAAGCTAGAAATCACAAAGATAGATGGAAACTAAATAACTAGGCTTGCGCACTAAGCATTCTTTCTCTCTTTGGTCGCACACCCACCGCCCTACTCGTACGCACGCCGCCTTCCACGACCCTAGTCCTCGAGGACTAGGGCGGCGCCTTCTATCGCGCGTGTGCTGCCGCCTGGCGTGGCGCGCGCGCCAGTGCCGCCTGCGCCGTGATGACGGATCGGATTTTTATCTATACGTGGTTATGAATAAATGCGCACTCAGGGCCTTCGATTACTCACAATAGGTGTATCTAACAGACGCACTATCGGCCTTCTCCTAGACACCGTGACTTCAAGACGCTCTAACGGCCTTCTCTCCGACACTGTATGTAAACACGCACTAACGACCTTATTTATCACACGTTAGAACATAAAGTTTCCCTCACAATTGGCTCACCAATTCAATACTCAGTTCAAGACTTGACATAAAATTATGATGAGGTACATGGGTATTTATATATGCCAACTACCTCTAGTTCTAATCTTAATAGGAAACTAATAAAACAATAAAATATTGTATCCTAAGGTAAGTAAATATTCTACTACCATAAAATCCTAAATCTACTAGATCTCCTCATTGCTTGACTTGCACTCCAAGAACTTGTAGAATGCTCCAAGTCTTGCGCCCCAACTTCATTCGGCCGCCTTATGTCGCGCACGCCTCATGCGCGCCGACTTGCGCAATGCCTACTCCTTGTGCTGCTAGGCGTCGCGCGCCTTGCCTTGCACATGCGCGCGCACCGCCCCGCTCGCCTAGTCCTTCAATGACTAGGTCTCGCGCGCCTGTTGTGCCACTCCTATTCCTTGTAGGACCATGGTTCAAGCCCATATCTACTATTCCTATTCCTACTAGGAATATGCTCCCAGTTACGTTTCCTGATGTTCCAAGGATTACTCCCGTCACCGATCTTCCACGCGCGTTCCAGCACTCAACTGCTTTTCCTATTCCTGCGGGGTTTAGTATTCGTGCCTTGCCTATTCCTACGAGGATTAGGCTTGCCTGCTGGTTCTCGCATTGTGCCTCGCGCGTGTCGCCTTGCGCCCCGCGCTCATCGTCCAGCACTTCTATGCCTACGCGGTCTAGGTCATCGCCCGCGTCATCTCCACTCGCTTGCCTAGCGCACCCCGTCTGCTTCCCATGCGATGCCCAGCTTGTTCTGCCAATGCCCGTGCTCGGATCGCCTACTGCGTACACCCGTGCACCCCACGCCATCCGCGTGTCGCTCCACCCCTCGCACGCACCCTCTCGCTCGTTCGTCCTCTCGCGCGCATCAAATCCCGATGCGCGCTGCTGGCTCGTAGCTGCCCACCTGCATGTACTCGCGCATCCGTTCATTGGCCCAGAGCAATCCCCCTCGCGCGCCATCCACCCAACAACCTCCCCCTGCGCGCCACATTTCCTATTCTCCAAGCGCCATGCGCGTCTACGCCAATGCGCGTCTGCGCGCCTTTGTCTACTGCCTTGTATGTGCCGCTTCTCATGTGCTTGAGTGCTCTGCATACGAGCTTGTACCTGTCTCTTAGGCCATGCATGCGAAGTTTTGGCCCCATTATCAGCCTCATCGGGTCGTCTCGACTCGACTCTCTGTCCTTTTTGTCGTCGGGGGCCACTTACGCATCACGCCGCCCTTGCGCGCGTGGTCGCCCGTCAGTCCGCATTCCTCAAGGACTGGGGCTTCGCGCCCAGCGCGTACTCCTCCATCAGGCGTGTCGCGCACGCCATTGCTGCCAGCCGCCTTATCGTGTGCGTGCGCCCCGTCCGTCTTGACGTATGCCTCGAGGCATAAGGCTTCTCGGCCTGCGCATATTCCGTGCTCGCGCCGTCATCCATTGTGGCTGTGTCGCGTGCCTTGCCTCCATTGCCCATAGCCGCTACGCCCGCTGCTTACTCTTCCTCGTGCTGCCCATTTGCACGCACCTCCAGCGTACTACCGTCCAATGCTTGTGCCTCGCCCGTGGCCCGTGCCAACCTCTTACGCGCATGGTAGGCGCGACTTGCGGCATTCTTCAGTTGCCTAGCCACTTCCGCATCACGCGTGCTGGTAGGCTGCTGCCGGGCTGGCGCTGCACCGCTACGTGCAGGCAAGCCCTATGGTCGGCCCTTCGCCGGCCGTCCGGCGACTTTTTCCAGTAAACCTTACATGGCTGGACATGAAATGACATGACCTAACTAAATATACATGAATTTCTCGGGAGTGTTCGGTTAGATCTTGAAACCACTTGGGAGGACTTATAGAGCACCTCTGAGTGCACTTATGACATAAAACATGGACCGAACATAACAATTTCCACATTATTTACGCATGATCTTGCTAATATGAACTTAAAGTAATGTAAAGAGGGTTAACACGAGGGTACCCTTCCAATTGCTCGAGAGGATTGCTATAGTGTGCGTGGTCTCGCTCGGTGTGCTCGGTGTGCACGTGCTACCTTGGGCAAAGCTTCAGCACAAGCTACTTCTCTTTTTCTTTTCTTATAGTTTCGATATCATCTATCTTTTCTCTCGATTTTTCTTTCTGTTTAAGACTTGTGCTCGATTGTGCTCGAAAATTCACGGTGAAATGCTTCGAAAATGCTAACTCACGGCCTTAAGCTTTATAAATAGATAAATAATGGTAAATAAGGCTTATTTCTCATTGTGCCACTTGCCAAAACCGTGTGCTTCCGTGGCATTTGCTTGGCTTAGTCACCACCCGAGGTGGCGGCCAAAGGCTTGATTAGTCATCAAACAAAAGCTCATGTCATGCCATGTGTACTAGCAAGTAGGTGACTAAGCTTGAAAGTTGCACCAAAAACTTATCTCAAGCTACAATTCTTACGGCAATGACTTAGAGCTTAATGCTTGGATTACTTAACATGATCATGGCACTTAACTAGGCATAAACACATGATGGACGGTGCTAGCGGATGGTGGTAGCACGGCGCGCACACGCACGGTACTAGGGTGCAAAATGCACGGCAATGACGATGGCGCGCGTATGACAACGCACAAAGCGTGCGCCTGTACTATAGGTGGATGGTGTACCTAGTGTGAACGCAACAATGTATAGGAACAGTGTGTACGCATGACAACATAAACCGAATTTACTCATTTTCGGTTGAAACTTGACTTCGAAAATTAATTCGAATATTCTTGACTTCGAATAATTTATCCCGACTAATGACGTCTGTTTATAAAATAAACGTTTTTGGAACTAATTATCGAAATTAACTCGATTATTGAAAATAAAATAAACCGAATAGACTTTCGACTTAAAGTCGAACTTATGTCTGAACGACTTATTAACTGGGCTCGAAACTCATCTTTGACGATTCATCTAATATTCTCAAATTCGATTAATACTTCAATATTGGAATAATAAATCCCGAACTTACTATGTCCATCTATAAAAATAAACGGACTGAGATCAATTACTGAAATTAACTCGGTTAATAAATAAAATTAACCGAATATATTTTCGATTTAACGTCGAACTTGGAACTTAACTAGCTGAATAACTTAAGCTTGAATACTAATACTAAGAATTTATTAATAAAGGCTAGCTTATACTCGGAAGCTAGTATTTTTCCCTTATTAATTAAAATTGTGGCGTTATAATCTATCCCCCTTAAAATATTTCCGTCCTCGGAAATACTAAAACTGAATGTACAAGCTTAACTCAGAGCTTCTACTAAACTGATGGCATATACTATGAACTCAATATCTGAATATTGAGCTTTAGACTCTGCTCATGGTTCTGCTTTTAAAGAATCGCCAATTCACAACGACTGGGTGAATTGTCGATTAATACTGGCTAGAATATGGACACCTTTCTGATTAAAGGTGTTTCACTGATCAAACTCAATACTCAAGAGATAATTCTTGAGCATACTGAATATCATCTCTTGGCTGATTGTCGATCTTCGGTATAGACTTCGATTGTAAGATCCAAGTCATTGCGGTACGCATGGAAGACTTTAGAGATACGTACTTGTACAAATGAGGACAACTCGCAATCTCGGTAACTACCTGTCGTGAAAACCTACCCAATGTCGCGGCACATCGTTCGTGGCACTATGCAGTGTGGCACACCTGCTCCTCATCTAGTGAGTGCGGCACACCTGCATGCAGCACCTGGCGAACATTGCACCTGCGACTTTGATGTAGTTTGTATAACTGATCATATATGTATCTCATGCTAGTAACCTCATTGTACCAGTATGCTAACTCTCCGTGATCTCCCGACGTACTATGACTCAGATATGGCTTTCTTCTCTTTTTGCGATGTGCGTCCTCGTATGAAAGGCTCGGGTGGTCACCATGGTGTTGTTTGATGTTGTTGATTGATCTTCTATGTCACGAATGAAAGATGTGTTGTACATCGACATACTGTATCTGGTAATACTCACCTTCCCTGAGGCCAAACTAACCTCAAGAAAAGTTTACTGAGAAATAATTTCTCCTACGATTTAACAAATTTTCTGAATTCGAGAATCGAGGCACTAGACATACTTGTGAGAAAACTTATAGTCTTGTCTTATTAGACAGACCATCCCCAACTTGTACATGACTGAATAACTCTTACTTGACTTCTTAGCAATTTTCCCAAGACATCAAACTGATATCTTGGAATTTGAACTAATACTTACTGTCTTACTGGGGTCTGACAAGATTTGGCTTCAAGTTTCCAGTTAAATTTGAACTAATGACCTGTATTTCAGGTCTCCATATCTAACCCGGCTAATAACTATTATACGCCGACCTTGACTCATGAACGTTGGTTTATGATTATGTACTATATAGGGCTGTTCTTGTATGAACTGGTCCCGCAAGTACGATACTGATAACTGATCTTAAACTTTGCCCACTATAATCTCAGAGTATCTAACTGGCAAGATACTCGACTTACTGACACTAAAGGTTGTTACTTTTTGGAACTATACTGCTCTGGTCCAGCTTCAAGCCTCCATGGTATACCCACTTAAGTGGCTCTTATTTCAAGCCTCCATGGTAACCCGGAATAATGACTCTTATTTCAAGTCGTCATGATATATCTGACCTAGTGACTCTTATTTCAAGCTGCCATGGTATCCCGACATAATGACTCTTATACACTGGAAACCCCGATTTTCAGAAATATACAACCTCTAGGGTCAGAATTTAGCTCTGAACTGTTCTAATGGTCTAATTTAGAAAATTTGAGTCTTTTCCCTAATCTGAGTCAAGGAATTTCTCACTGAACTGTGTCAATTGAGTTGCAAAATGACAATGTCTGATAGAAAAGTGTTTGAGAAACATGTCTGATAAGATTTGTACTTCTTAATAGCTCACAAATCCCTTGACAAGTTGCTAAATTAACCCGAGAAAGCTAGAGTCGAATTATAGGATAAACTGGATTAAATCGACTATGTCCTGAAAATACTCTATTACTGACTCGAGCATCCCTACTGGTTTCTAAGGTCAATATCTGACACGCTACTGAGCATAGACTTAAACATATTTTTATCTATATAAAATTGTAAATCAGCACTTACCCGGTAGTCGGCGAGGCTTGAGCGTGGCGTGGTCGGGTTTTCTGAAAACTTTCTGACTTAATAAAGTATTCAGAAACACAAAAGCGTGCTTTGATACCAATTGTAACATCCCGCTAGCTTATTAAAATCAGAGTCAAATTTTCACAAATTCTTTTCTAAAAATACGTATTAGGTTGCGAAATCGTGATTCGGGATGCTACTGAAAAACCATTCTTTTCTAAGAATCCGTTATCTTTTCCAAATTAAAATATTGAGAAAAACGTATTATTTTTAATCAAACTGGCATGTAATACTGTACAGTATCCGACTGGTAAATCGGATCCAAAATCTGAAAATCAACATGCAAGTCTGAAATCTAAAAGTGTCAGCGGAAGTAAAACGTGGCAAATATATATACATATCAAAAGTCTGCAAAATGGCCTGAAGCCAAAGTCCACGACCACCTGCTCAGCTCACTCCTCGGGATCGACCCTGTGACCTGAAAAAAATAATATATTGGGGGCGTGAGCACTAAAAGCCACTGTGCTCCGCAGAAACTCATACTGAAGTAAGACAGTAATAATAATTGCAATATCATGATCAACAGTATACATATAATCTGTATCTGGTACTGTAACTGAAATTGGCTGATCAACAGTATATAAACTGCTACTGGATTAGATACTGAATCTGTCGGCTATGTCTGAACCCATGTGCACACCCTAGTGGGCAGATTAGGCCACTAGAACTCAGAATGGAATTACGCACCTGAACTGGCCACCATTCTAAGCGGAACTGGATATACATACCTTGAACATGATAGCTGTAATTATACTCAATGTAATACTCAGTCTGAGTCCCCACCTGAACTGCTGGTGTGAAAATGTAAGTGATGCTGCTGACTGATCAAACTATAAAAATATATAGATAAACAAACACAAAGTACTATGCTCAGACTGACTGAAAACAACTGCTAAGATGCTCGATTTGAACTTAAAACATTTAACTGGATTTAGTGAAATAATCTAGGGTTCTAACTTGACTGATAAATCTGAACGAACTGGAAATACTGAACTGAACTGACTAGATTGAAAATAATGTACTGAACTGGTACTGCTTTACTGGACTGACTGGACTAAGAACTTAACTGAAATACTGTACTGAACTCAGACCGAGTCACTGAGTCCTGAACTGCTCAAGTAACCGGTCTGAACCGGTCGGTTCACTGACTGGCCGGACTGTCGGCTTGCTGTGGCCGGACGGTCGGCCGCTGGCTGGGCCACCGGCACGGTCGCACGCACGCACCGGGCATGGCCTGGGCACTGCTAGGCGCTACTGGTTCTGGCCCGTGCATGACTGGCTTGGTCCGTGCACTGGAGGGTGCGACTGGCACCGTGATGAGGGATCATGATTTCGCCTACCGCTTGTGAATAATAGCGCACTCGAGGCCTTTGACTAAACATGATAGGTGTGACTTAAAGACGCTCTCAGGGCCTTCTCTTAGACACGATTGTATGATAAGCACGCACTCATGGCCTTGATTAAACACACGAATGAACACAACGTTCTTTTCTATTAACTCATCAATTCCGAACATGAAAAACAATGAGGGAAGACCCCTATTTATAGATCCTAAATTACTCTAATCCTACTCCAACTAGAACTCCTATTCCTGCGGGGTTTAGTATTCGCGCCTTGCCTATTCCTACGAGGATTAGGCTTGCCCCCTTGGTCTTGCATTGAGCCTCGTGCATGTCGCCCAGTGCCCTACGCTCGCCCAGCGTCCCGCGCACCGTGTCTCGCTCATCTATCGCGCACCCATGCACGCCCAGCGCTGCCCACGCATCGTCCAGCGTCCGATGCACGCTCGTCCATTCGCAACAATCCCTCGCGCGGATCAACCACCCAACATCCACCTCCTGCGCGCCACTTCGCCTAACCTCCAAGCGCCATGCGCATCTACGCCAATGCGCGTGTGCGCGCCCTAACTTAATGCACCTCTCCGTGCATGTGAGCATTGCTAGCCTTGAGACCATCTTCTTGCGTGTCCTTGCGCACTTCCATGCGCGACCTCCATTGGCTGGCTCGTGTGATCGCGCGTCCAACCCACGTATTCCTCCGCGTGCTTGGTCGCACGCTATTCCTTGACCTACGAGCTTCGACCCTCTCATACTCGACCCTTGTGTAGTCGACCCTCGGCTCACACGGTTCGCCTCGTGTGCTCGAGCATCACGCCCATGCACTCCCACTTGCGTTTGCTCGTGCGGTGTCATCGATGATCGTGCCTTTGTAAACACGCGACTCCCGTTGACTATCCCGTGCTCGCGTCGACTCGTGGCGCCCCTCATGTGCTCGTGCCCCTCGCATACGAGCTCGTATCCATCTCTTAGGCCATGCGTGCATCGTTTTGGCTCTTTTTCCGGCCTTGTCGGGTCGTCTCGGCTCTTGGCCCTTCTCGTCGTCGGGGGTCAAAACCCACTTACGCATCATTCCCGCCCCCTTTGAGAATGTCCTTGTCCTCAAGGCCTCATCTTCGACCTTCCAAACCTCGGCACTACTTCTTCGACCACGTGCGCATCCCACTTGTAACGCCCCACTTTTATTTGATGGAAGTCAAGGACTTTTCAAAAGTCAACGAAAGTTTTTCAAAAAATTCTTTTCATAAATCGTTTGGCGTTACTCGACAAAATCAACAATTATGAACTTTCACATATCAATTAATCGCAAGTAATTTAAACATCATCAAACATCCAGAATCAAATCGAAACCACCCTCATAGGGTTTTAAACAAAGTTCTGAAATCGATTATTAGCAAACGGGGCCCCAAAACAGTGTTCACATTTCTCAAATCATAGATAATCCAAGATCATTTACCTAGAGTTCAACATGATGACACAAATAATCATAATATAATAACAAAGCAGAAGCTACACAATAAGGTCCGGTCAAATAACCGACCACCACTCGTCCCTCGCCGTCATGCAGTAGCCGGCTCAACCTGCATCCATGAAGAGCAAGCAGAAATGAGCACAGGAGGAAACAATAGTGCTCATCACTATGCAGTAAATGTTATTCACAATAATAAATCGGGTATGGTCGCAGCATGTATACGAATTAATCATTTATCTCAATTTTCCATCATATATATCATCAATCAAGACTCATGTGCACACCTATATCAATAGACTACTACTGGTAGGCGTATTGAATGCCCCATAGGCTTTCATCGAATGCCCCTCGGGCTTATACGTCTAATGCCCCTCGGGCTTCTACACCGAATGGCCCTTGGGCTTCTATCGTTGCCAACAGTAGGAGTAAATCCCACGGGTTTTGCTTTATAGTTACGAGGATAACCGTTCGACGGCCGACACAGCTCACATCGAAGGCTACATAGTTCATATACATACATTAATCATACCACACGCAAGTCAACAATTTATTGCATAGCAATTTAAATAATACCCACCTGGTATCCGGTGTAAGGCAATAAAACCAGGAACGCAGTAGGTAGTCGAGGCACAGCTCGTCAAACACCTACATTTGTTGGACTTTTTTAGAATATTATAGAGGCTTATCTTATTCTCGCTAGTCTTATACATATACATAAGCTTGGAAAACTAGCTCGCTTGGCGTTGCCTCGCTCGCCTTGCTTTGAAAACGTTTTATGTATAAGTCTTTTCGGTTGTTGGATATCTTGGCTTGCTTAACTTTTTTAGCACTTAGGACAATGAAGGATCATATAGATATAACATAGCATGAAATGGTTCAGTTATGCCACATAAACATGCTTTTAAACAATACAACTCAATTTAGAAACCTAAAGATGAACTTGCAACAACTATCAGCATGCGCGGTGAATTTAAAATGCATGTATCTTTCAGTCTACAAATCATATCATGATGAAACCACTTGAAAAATATCCCAAACTCATGCCTCTATCAATTTAATGAAGAACACTCAAGCATATAAGGTCATTAAGATAATGTAAAATCAGTTAACAATCAGCCTCAGATTTTTATCCTGGTACAAAACTTTATCTCATGCATTTCAACCTTCATAAGAGCACAACTCGAACTACAGAGCACATATCAACACGAACTTTACCTCATATGAAAGATAAGAAGCAAACCTATAACATTCATGAAGAGAATAAGTTCATACGAGCACATTACAACACGATAAGCAGGTCACATATTAATTACACACAAGCTGCCGGGTAGCAAGGAAAACTGGACGCGCACTATATTCGTAAGAATCATAACGTATTCGATATAGCTTGGAATTATGAAATTCAAAGCTTAGATACAGACAACTGAACATGCTACATTTCATAAGAAAAAAGAAACTTCAAATAACCGGTCTCTGATAGCTTAAATTGAGGTATAACAGAAGCAGCAAATAATTTTTTTCGAATATACAACTCCTTAGTAAAATGGCGACAACTTAAGCTACACAACTCCAATTCATACAAACTCAAAACCTACAGAAACTACACATGGAAATCTACAGTTGTTATAAAGATAACTTTTTCATACAAACACTTTGGGGTCATCAAAACAGAGGACACATTCAACACTTAAACACAGCCCCGGGTTTTATAAAAATTGGGTGTATATCCCACTTAGAAAAATCATATAAAATTCAAATCAACTTTTTTTTTTTAGAAATTCCAACTCTCACAAGCAGCTTACATCATGTACTACATTTTCAATCAGGAACGCTAATATCATCAAAAATAGCCATGAACTAAGATCAACTTTTCTGTCCGAGTTTATCAAAACAACTTGCTCGTCCAACTTTGAAAATTCATATAAAATTCATTTCAACTCCGAATCACAAAATTCAAAAACTCACTGAATCCTAACTCAAAGCACTACAAAACACATGAAGTGCGCTCGTCCAAGAAATAGCTTCTTGGTCGACAAAAACTGAGCACAACTGAGGCTCAAAAAATTGGTTTTCATGCTTTAAACAATTCAAAACATTCGTACATCAACAAGGCATCGAAATCACGAAAATTATATGTTAAGCAAGCCTCGATATCACTACTTTAAAAATTAAACATTAATATATCGAAAAACATTGTCTGAGGCCCAACTCGGTCTTATTTAGACAAGATAGAAAAACAACATCTTACAATTTCCACTTGAATTTTTATATATTTTGCTTTGGTAATATATAACAAATCTTATCATCATATATCACGAAATTGAACGAGTCGGGATTCGAGCCTAAGTACCATTCTCGGGAACACGTTCGAAAAACGGGACAATGGAACCAATGGCACGTCAGCTCGACGACTTCACGCGGCTCGCCGACGGGACAAAAGTCTCAGGATAGCAACAAGGGCAGTCGTTGAGCTCGAAGGACGCATGAATAGCGGAAACAGGGCTTAGACGCATGCCAACGGGGCCTCGCCTAGGATCGCAGTTGTTGTCCGGGGTGGCTCGAATGACTGCGGCTGAACAACGGGACTCGAACGACGGCCGAAACTCCTCGAAGGTGCTGCGATTGTTTCACGGAGGAGCAGCGAGGCTCGAAGGTGGTTCAATTAACACCCCTCCTTATCGTAAAATCAGAGTGCGAAAATTTCGCAAAGTCTTTTAAAAATAAACCTTTTACTTTGCGAAAACTGATTCGGGGTGCTACCTTAAAAACGTGACTTAATTTGGAAAACTGTTATTTTAATTTTTAATAAAATCATACTGATACTGAAAGCATAATGTTTTCCAAAAATCCGGTCAAAACATAAGTTCGTCAAAAGTCATCATCAGCGGAAACGTAAGTCATCATAATAAATATACAGTCAAAACATAAATGTCCTGAAGCCTCCGTCAGCTCACACTCCCTGCCCGACATCCTGACCTGAAAAACATGAAAAAATTGGGAAATGAGCACTATGGCACTGTGCTCCGTGGAAACTCATACTAATGTAAACATTGAAAATAATAACAACATCATGATATCAGTATATACATAACCTCAACCTCAAGCCGGTAATAACATGAACATGAATCTGAAATCGTCACGCAAACGTGACCCTGACCGTTACCTCATCTGCCGGCAAAAACTAATGCCGGACACCATGTGCACACTCTAGTGGGCAGACTAGGGCCACTAGAACCCAGAATGGACCGGCGACCATTCCGAGCGGATACCTCACATGAAATACATACCTCAAACATGGTACCGTGATTATAATCAATGTAGTACTTAGTCTGAGTCCCCACCTGAACTGCTGAACTGAACGGTAGTGCTGATGCCTGATCAAACTGAAAATAATATAAACAATTACTAATGACTATGCTCAGACTGTTAACTTAACTGATTAATTTCGTTAAGATGCTCTACTTAACCTGACATGAAATTTAGACTTAATCCAGAATAACCGGAACTGAACTGACATGAACTGATCGGACATGAATTTATTGAACTGAAATAATCCCAGAAATTTAACTGAAAATATCATTAAAATCATGAACCGGGCTGAACACTTAACATATGAACCGAACCGATCTAAAATGGGGCTGAACCGGTCCAGCCGGTCTGAACCGGTCTGGACCGGACTGCGGGTCGACTAAACCGGCAGTCGGCTCGGCTTGGCAAGCAGCCTGCCGAGGCTGC
>CACSLK010034108.1:1069672-1086151 GCA_902706635.1 Striga hermonthica | reverse complement strand
CTAGGCGAGGCTGAGGCGGCGTGCGCAACGCGTGCGACGCGTGACGCATAAGAGGCAACCGAATTACATGGGAGCAAGGGTTTGAATTGTTTGGAGTGCAAGCCAAGCAAGATCAAGATCTAGTCAATTTAGGACTTTGATATATTTAGTTTCCTTCTTGCACAATAGTATCTAGAATGTTTAGGATGTTAATATTTTATTGCTTTAATATGTTTCCTAAGTAGATTAGAATTAGTAGTAATTAGGATCTATAAATAGGGATGTTCCCTCATTGTTTTACATGTCGTGGAAGAAGTTAATAGAAAAGAACGTTTGTTTGAAACCGTGTGTTAGAGTCGTGAGATTCGATCATGCAATCGAATTGGTGAGGCTAAGACCCAAGCCAATTCAACGATTTAGAGAGGCTAAGACCCGATCTATTTCAAGAGTGTAGCGAGGCTAATAACCGAGTGAACTCAAGTATCGTGAGAGAGTTAGGCTAATAACCGAGTCGATCACACCTATCGTCGAGAGCAAGGCCGTGGCAAAGCCGTGATCGAGACAAGTCGAGAACACGCAACACCCGATCCTTCATCATGCAGGCACTACTCACGCTGCTGGGCGCTACCGCGCGCCGCAGCAGGGGCTGAACTGGGCATGCGCACACGGGCGTGCATAGTAGTTGGCGGGCGTGCTACTGGGCGTCGCCCGCAACTCCTGCCGCGTACAGGCAACACGCACGCAGCATAGCTTGCGCACACGCTGCCCATCGCGCTGTGACTGATGGCCGATGCGCTGCTGCCGCTGTGTGCGGCTGCGCGACCACGGTCGGCCCTTGCCGGCCGTCCGGCAACAGTTCTCGACCAAACTGACTCCAACTGCTATCCCTTGACATGACTTAAATACAATTACTGAATTCACTTAAAAATATAACCTTTCACACATTCAACCCAATAGGACCGTGGCGAGCGCTCTGTGCGCCGCCGACGGCGGTAGGCCGCCTTTCGACCCTCTTAACTTTCTTCTCGGCCAAACACACATAACTGAACATAAGATAACATCACATGAATAATTAGACATGAACATTCGATAGTTTATTCCTAGACATGATCCCGCACTATGTTCGGCCCGTAGACACGCGACGAGCGCGACCACCCTCTCGGCCGAACTTCCCAACGACAAAACAATTATCGAGCACCCAACATGACTGAACATTTAATCATATAATATAACTAAATAGAGTCTATTAGATCAAAGAATTTTTGATATAACATGATGATTAGACATGACTTCTCCCACGAACACATACACACGCGGCTACACACGGCCGCACGGCTTAACGCCACAACATGAACGAGACTTCGACCAAAAACAGAACTAACTCATTATAACATAATCACTTCAGAGGTAAGCTTGAATTACCTTCTCAATTATTCGATGAAATCACACGACTTGTTCGAACTCTCCCTTATTCCGGGCGTACGCGTGCGTGTGTGATGTGGTGCGGTGCTTAGGGTGCTGCCTTGCGGTGCAACGGGTCGATGTGCGTGTGATATAACGAAGGTCCTTTGCTGCTGAATTTTATCAAGTGTTGGGATATGCTGATCGTCTCTTATGGGAAAAGTGGGAAATTTTTTCATCCAAACATCCCTATTTATACTAAGGACGATGGGAGATGGTGGTGATGCATAGGAGACGTGGCCTCCTAAAGCCTTGGACACTTGCTCTCTAATGGAAATACTTAGCATGACTAATAATCCAAATCATCCTCTCATAAAGACACGTGTGATGGTAAAGAGTTGAAAAGGAATTACTTCCTTAAGACTTAAGGAGTTTACTTACCAATGAAGACTTAATTTGGAACATATACATATTTGCTTACGGTTTTAGACAATTGATTGGAAAATAATTCCAATTAGTGCACGGCTTTTAGCCCTAGTAACATGATTAATATTAATTAATCACTTAATTTATGTTTAATTATTTAATTAAATATAATGCTTAATTACCAAATTATTCCGAACGTAAACGGTACGCCGAAAATAAATTTCGGTAATCTCGACTGAAATTTATTAATTCTGAAAATAATAATCGATAATATTATTATATCGGAACCAAAACATAATTTATACCGATAAAATATCGAGATATTACAATCCTCCCTCCTTACAAAATTTCCGTCCTCGGTTGTTGAGGAGAACGAAGCATGCCATATAAGTGGCTGTGGATACCTCAACCTACAGGACTCGTTTTGGTGAGCTAGCTCCCAAAAGCAAAACCGTGAGGGAATGATCTGGTGTATACCCAAAGCGGACAATATTCTGTAGCGGGTGAGCTGGGCTGTTATATATGGTATCAGAGCCAGTACCCGGACTGGTGTGCCAGCGGGGACACTGGGCCCTCCAAGGGGGGTGGAATCTAGTAAAAGATATCCCACATCGGTTGTTGAGGAGAACGAAGCATGCCATATAAGTGGCTGTGGATACCTCAACCTACAGGACGCGTTTTGGTGAGCTAGCTCCCAAAGGCAAAACCGTGAGGGAATGATCTGGTGTATACCCAAAGCGGACAATATTCTGTAGCGGGTGAGTTGGGCTGTTACAGTTCACGCGACAACAAAGGGGAACACAGGACTGCTGCAAGCTTGCTGCTCGCGGTGGTCTACGATGGTCTGAGGGAGATGGCCGGGATGAACGGTACGAGTGCAGCTCACGGGGACAATGAACGCAATGACGTTCAGCGAAGGTTGTTAAGGCCGCGAGGTCCGATGATGACCTGTTGTTCTTGCGATCGGGCAGAGGGTTCCTTGCATGTGGTAGAGACGGGGACGCAGTGTAGGGTCGCCGGTGGTGCTCGATCGAAAAAAGCTTCTCGCTGGACTGCTGGGTGGGGAAAAGGATGGTGGCGAGCAGATGCTTCCTTCCTTCTTCTTCTTCTTCTTTCTTCTACTCCTAATCTGATGATGGCTGCACAATGGTTCAATTATGTGAGGGAGAGAGATGGTGCGATATTTTAGATGAGAAAGAGAGTTATGTTCTTCCTCTTGCGATCAAAGATTGAAAATTCTGTCTTTCTCTGTTGCTAGAATGAACGAGAGAGAAGAGATAAGAGGAGCTGCAGGAGGTTTACCAGGGAAGAGAGAAGAGATTGAGAGTTGTACGGTTTTAATAGCTCAACCTAGGGTTTATTTAACACAACTTACCGCCCAAGAAATAAAAAAGAGAGAAAAAAATGGGTCGGGATGTCTCAGGTGGGAGTGCGGACCAGATTTAACACATGGCTCGGGCTCTCGGGCTCGATTTAATCGCACGATAAAATAAAATAACAACCGGGTAATATTTATTTAATATATACATATAAATATTTATTTTAAATAACGTTTAGACACATTTAGGCATTTAGCAATTTTAATATTAATAATAATATTAATAATAACATTTAGACATTTAATGACATTAAGGCAAATAATTATAACAATAACACTAATAATAAAAACAATAATAATTTAAATAATAAATATAATAAATAATAATCTCAAATAATCTATATATATTCACGTAAATTCGCATATTCGAATGAGGCGCTACACCACTCACGGTCCTCGTCGACCTCAACCAAGACCTCGCTATCGACTTTGAACACCTCTTCATTCGCACTACTCTCCTTGTGCGTCTCATCATCATGGCCTCCATCACCCACAACCAAGATCTCCTCCTTGACCTCAGTTACCTTGCCTTCGAACTTTGGCTCATACTCGACTTCCTCATCCTTGAACTTGGCCTCGTCCTTTGTGTGCCCACAAAAGCGGACGAAAATATGGCCTCCTCTTCAAAAATCCCCGGTAACTCGAACAGACAATTGTGCTCCTCACACTTTTCTTCGACCAACGTGTTGGGACGTGTGTTGCTCGAGGGTCTTGCGTCGTTTCTAACCCATGCATCCTTCGACTTGCATCTATGGCCCGACACATATCTTTCGTCGCAAGTAAAGCAGAGACCTTCGTCTTGTCATTGGCACATCTCCTCCATGATCTTGGCTTGTTGTGCGTACTTTTCTTCAAAATTCCTTCACTCGTACAACTCCTCCAAATATCTTTGCTCCTTCGGGGTTAAACTCCTCTCCAACCCTTCCAACATTGCAAGATCTTCCCAATCCAACTCATCTAATGGGTCGAAGAACATCTCTGTTTTTTTTTTTTCTTGCGCAATCACGCAAATAACTCAACTCATTTTTTTTTGATACTATGACTCACGAAAAAGAAGAAGAAATAAGGAAAAATTCGAACAAATATTTGGAAAAAGAAGGGGAAAAATCGAAAAGAAGAAGAAGATAAAATAGACAAAAACACGATTGGACTCTCTCAATAAAAGCACCAATGATGAGGGATCGTGATTTTGCCTACCGCTTGTGAATAATCGCGAACTCAGGGCCTTCGACTAAACACGGTAGGTGTGACTTCAAGACGCTCTCAGGGCCTTCTCTTAGACACGGTTGTATGATAAGCACGCACTCATGGCCTTGCTTAAACACACGAATGAACACAACGTTCTTTTCTATTAACTCATCAATTCTGGACATGAAAAACAATGAGGGAAGACCCCAATTTATAGATCCTAAATTACTCTAATCCTACTCCAACTAGAATTCCTAACTACTTGGCTTGCACTCCAAGCATAGAAACCCTTGCCGCCCTAGCCGTCCTCCGCCTCGGTTTTGTGCCGCCCTCGCGCTTCGCCCTAGCCCTCGAGGACTAGGACAGAACCGCCTTCGCCTATGCGTGTATGTCCTCTCGTCTCGAGGCTTAAGGTCTCGCGCCATGCGTACGCCATTCCTATTCCTTGAAGGATCATGCTTCGAGCCCATATCCACTTTGCCTATTCCTACTAGGAATATGCTCCCGGCTACGTTTCCTGATCTTCCGAGGATTACTCCCGTCACCGATCTTTCACACGCGTTCCGACACTCAGCTGCTTTTCCTATTCCTGCGGGGTTTAGTGTTCGTGCCTTGCCTATTTCTACGAGGATTTGGCTTTCCCCCTTGTTCTTGCATTGTGCCTCGCAAAAGTCGCCCAGCGCCCTAAGCGTGTCCAGCGTCCCGCGCACCGTGCCTCGCTCGTCTATCGCGCGCCCATGCACGCCCAGTGTTGCCCGCGCATCGTCCTGCGCCAGATGCGCACTAATCCATTCTGTTAACAATCCCTCGCGCGTATCAACCACCCAACATCCATCCCCTGCGCGCCACTTCGCCTAACCTCCAAACGCCATGCACATCTACGCCAATGCGCGTTTGCGCGCCCTTGCTTAATGCACCTCTTTGTACGTGTGAGCGTTGCTAGCCTTGAGACTATCTTCTTGTGTGTCCTTGCACACTTCCATGCGCGACCTCCATTGGCTGGCTCATGTGATCGCACGTCCAACCCACGTATTCCTCCGCATGCTTGGTCGCGTGCTATCCCTTGACCTACGAGCTTCGACCCTCTCATACTCGACCCTTGTGTAGTCGACCCTCAGCTCACACGGTTTGCCTCGTGTGCTCTAGCATCATGCCCGTGCACTCCCCCTCGCGCTTGCTTGCACGGTGTCTTCAATGATCGTGCCTTTGTAAACACGCGAGTCAGAGTGGGATTATATTAGTCTATCTTCAACCTCCATCCGTCATTAGTAAGATAAATTAGATTTTCCTATTCCCTCTCGTGCGTACTCGCTCCTTAGTACGAGACTCCCGTCGATGATCTCGTGCTCGTGTCGACTCGCGGCGCCCCTCATGTGCTCGTGCGCCTCGCATACGAGCTCGTACCCGTCTATTAGGCCATGCGTACGTTGTTTTGGCCCTTTTGCTGGCCTCATCGGGTCATCTCAGCTCTTGGCCCTTCTCGTCGTGGGGGTCAAAACTCACTTATGCATCACACCGCGCGTGCACGTAGGACGGCTATCGACGTGTCGCTGTGCACTGTCGACGGCTATTGGGCACCGGGAGGCGCGACTGGGCGCTGTCGGGCGCTACTGGCCACTGTCGAGCACACTGGCTGTGGCACTGGCGTGTACTGGCACTGCCGAGCGCTACTGTGCGCCGCGGGCAGGTGACTGGGCACGTGGGCTATACTGTGCGCGCACGCTGGGGGTGACTGGGCACTCAGGCGTGCTGCCGAGCACTGGCCGAGGCCTGCTGGGCACTGTTGGCGTTCTGCTGGGCGCACTGGCGTGCGCTGCTGGCTGGCGGTACGCGCGTGTGCTGCAGGAGACTGGGGCGCTGCCCACGCTCGCTGCACGCTGCGGTGTACGCACGTGGCAGACTGCGTGCTGCCGGGCGCACTGGAGTGCACTGCACGCATGGCCACTGGCAGCACGCTGCTCGGCGCTGCCGCACGGGCTGTTGATGAAAGATCGTGTGTTTTGTTCCACACGCTTGCCTCGAACAATGCATCGCCACGGCCTTACTCTCAACGATATGTGTGATCGACTTTGTTATTACCCTAACTCTCTCACGATACTTGAGTTCACTTGGTAATTAGACTCGCTCCCTCGATTTTGAACTAGCTCGGGTCTTAGCCTCACTAATTCGATTGCATGATCGAACTCTCACAAATCCTAACACACGGTTTGAACAATGAGGGATGTTCCCTATTTATAGATCTTAACTATGACTAAGTCTAATCTTACTAGGGAACTTATTAAGCAATAAAATATTAAATCCTAAAAAATCTAGATCTACTAATGCAATAAGAAAATAGAATCCTAATAATACTAAACTTATTCTTGCTTGTCTTGCACTCCACTTTATTTAATCTCCAAGTCTTGCGCCCTTAATACTTCGGCCGCCTCATAGCACGCCGCCCTTGCGCGCGCCGACCTTGCGATGACTAATCCTTGTCGCGTGCGGCATCGTGCGCCTTGCTCCGCACGCATGTGCCCGCCGCCTCCGCTTCTCCTACTCCTATGCGGCATGGGTCGTCCGCATCGTACGCGCGTGCCATCGCGCGCTAATACGGAAGTGGTTATTAACCCCTGTGAGTCAAGTGATGGGATGGTTGAGGATCTTGATTTATGGTTAGAAAATATGCTCTAAGAGCCATCTAGTCCAATTTACCGGCCATCATGTGTGAGAGATTGGCCAAAGGGCTGTGGTCCAAGATCAAAGGCTAGGCAATGCAAGGCTAGGCAAGCTCGAAGACGACGGAAGGCAAAGGCAAAGAAGGCAAGTCGTTGTTGTGGGCCTTGTGCGAGAAAGCAGCAAGCTTGGATGATGGAGGCTCGTAGGCGAGGTAAGCAAAGGGTGGAGGATGGTTGGACATGGCGTGCCGGAGATTGCACGGGAACAGAGGGTAGGTGTGTGGAAGAATGGGACCCATGGGATGAACCGGGTCCATCAAGTGATGCGCGGATATCTATCGAGCGAGGGCGTGCATTGGGAGCAGCGGGGCACGCTGGGCGCGCGGACAATATGCATGCGGGCGACGTGTGCGCGCGCGAGGAGATCAGCAGGAGCGGCGCGCAGAAGAGCGCGCGAGTGGAGCGCAGACGCGGGCGTCCGAGACTGAGTAGGCATAGGATTGATGGGCGGCGGCACGCACGCACGCGAGGGGATCAGGACTGACGATGGGCGCGCGGTAGAGCGCAAGTGCGGAGCAAGCGCGGACGTCCTAATCCGCGCGAGCGTAGGCATGCCAGGCGAGGGGGCGCACGCGCAGGGTAAAGGCGGCGCAGGCTTGGGGAGCGCGCCGCGCGTGCGATGTAGCGCGTGATCCGAGGGCGGCGTGCAATGAGGCGGCCAAATGGCCTTTGGGCGAACTACTTGAAGTCCAAGTAATTAGATTGGAGTACAAGTCAAGTAAGAATAATTTAGTAGTAGTAGGATTTTATTTCCTTGTTGCTTTTAATTAATGATTTAGGAGATCTAGTTTGATTAGGCTTAGATTTACTTTATGCATCTATAAATACCCATGTACCTCTTCATTATTGAATTTCTTGGAGTTGATGAGTGAATAGAAAAGGGGAACATTGTGTTCTATCGTGTGTTTAAGCAAGGCCTTTAGTGCGTGTTTATCATACAAATCGTATCTAAGAGAAGGCCTTGAGTGCGTTTGTTAGACACACCTATCGTGTCTAGTCGAAGGCCCTGAGTGCGCGATTATTCACACCAAATAGACAAGAACCGCGACCCGTCATCACGCGTGCTGACAGGCCGCTGCCAGGCTGGTGCTGCACCGCTACGTGCGGGCAGGCCCTATAGTCGGCCCTTCGCCGGCCGTCCGGCGACTTTTTCCGGCAAACCTTACATGGCTGGACATGAAATGACATGACATGAGTAAATATACATGAATTGCTCGGGAGTGTTCAGTTAGATCTTTAAACCACTCGGGAGGGCTTATATAGCACCTCCGAGTGCACTTATGACATAAACCATGGACCCAACATAACAATTTCCACATGATTTACGCATGATCTTGCTAATATGAATTTAAAGTAATGTAAAGAGGGTTAACACGAGTGTACCCTTCCAATTGCTCGAGAGGATTGCTATAGTGTGCGTGGTCTCGCTCGGTGTGCTCGGTGTGCACGTGCTCCCTTGGGCAAAGCTTCGGCACAAGCTACTTCTCTTCTTCTTTTCTTATAGTTTCAATATATTCTATCCTTTCTCTTGATTTTTTCCTCTATTTAAGACTTGTGCTCGATTATGCTCGAAAATGCACGGTGAAATGCTTTGAAAATGCTAACTCACGGCCTTAACCTTTATAAATAGATAAATAATGGTAAATAAGGCTTATTTCTCATTGTGCCACTTGCCAAAACTGTGTGCTTCCGTGGCATTTGCTTAGCTTAGTCACAACCCGAGGTGGCGGCCAAAGGCTTGCTTAGTCATCAAGCAAAAGCTCATGTCATGCCATGTGTACTAGCAAGTAGGTGACTAAGCTTGCAAGTTGCACCAAAAACGTATCTCAAGCTACAAATCTTACGGAAATGAGTTAGAGCTTAATGCTTGGATTACTTAACATGATCATGGCACTTAACTAGGCATAAGCACATGATGGACGGTGCTAGCGGACGGTGGTAGCACGGCGCGCACACGCACGGTACTAGCGTGCAAAATGCACGGCAATGACGATAGCGCGCGCATGACAACGCACAAAGCATGCGCCTGTACTATAGATGGACGGTGTACCTAGTGTGAACACAACAATGTATAGGAATGGTGTGTACGCATGACAACTTAAACCGAATTTACTCACTTTCGGTTGAAACTTGACTTCAAAAATTAATTCGAATAATCTTGACTTCGAATAATTAATCCCGACTAATAACGTCTGTTTATAAAATAAACTTTTCGGGATCTAATTATCGAAATTAATTCGATTACTGAAAATAAAATAAACCGAATAGACTTTCGACTTAAACTCGAACTTATATCTGAATGACTTACTAACTGGGCTCGAAACTCATCTTCGACGATTTATCGAATATTCTCAAATTCGATTAATACGTCAATACTGGAATAACTAATCCCGAACTTACTATATCCACTTATAAAAATAAACGGACTGAGATCAATTACTGGAATTAACTCGGTTAATAAATAAAATTAACCGAATATATTTTCGATTTAACGTCGAACTTGGAACTTAACTAGCTGAATAACTTAAGCTTGAATACTAATACTAAGCATTTTTTTAATAAAGGCTAGCTTATACTCAGAAGTTAGTATTTTTCCCTTATTAATAAAAACTGGGGCGTTACAGCCCAAAGCGATGCGACTGCCGTCATGGGTCAAGGATCGCCGAGTGGTCGTACTCGTGGACAACGGATCGTCGCACAACTTCATCAACGCCACGCTATCCCAGAAGTTGAAGCTGCCGACGACCAAGATCGAGTCGTTTGAAGTTCGGGTAGCCAACAGAGAAAGGCTAAGGCGCTCGGAGGCTTTCCGTGAGGTGCCGATCAAGTTCCAAGGGGTGACAATGAAGGCCGATCTCTATGCCTTGCCCCTGGTTGGGCCCGTCGTTGTTCTAGGTGTGCAATGGCTTGAAGGATTAGGAGAGGTGACCACCAAATACCGAACCGGGTCATAAAGTTCAAATCAGGAGATCCTTGAGTCACTCTGAAAGCTGGCGAGGAAAAGGTACAAAAAAAGTTGGTCTAAAAAGCACAGAGAGGGTTTGGCGAGGTGGCAGCCAAATCTTTGCGGTAGTGGTCGAAAGCAAGAGTGCACGCATGGACGAGGCCGAGTAGTAACAAGGCGAGGTGCACGAACTGCTCGAGGAGTTCGAAAGAGTGCTAGGCGAGCCTAAGGGACTACCACCACGTCTGGAATTCAACAACTGCATACCTTTAGTCAACGAACAGCATGCTTTGCACGTCCATCCTTATCGGTACGCACACTTTTAGAAAACATAAATCGAGCGGCAAGTGGGCGAGATGCTAGAATTCGGGCTCATCCAACATTGCTCGAGTCCATTCTCATCACCGGTTCTACTAGCCAAGAAGAAGGACGGCATGTGGAGGTTCTGCACTGACTATCGAGGACTGAATGCCGCGACTATCAAGGATCGTTTTCCCATCCCAAGTGTCGACGACATGCTCGATGAGTTAGGAGGCTCACGCTATTTCTCGAAGCTCGATCTTTGGGCTGGCTATCATTAGATCCGACTACACAAGGCAGACATTCCGAAGATGGCTTTTCATACGCATCAAGGGCACAATAAGTATTTGGTGATGTCGTTTGGGCTATGCAACGCTCCATCCACTTTTAGTTCGCCATGAATTCCATCTTCAAGGAGCATATACTTAGGTTTGTTCTAGTATTTTTTGATGATATCTTTGTCTACTCGAAGACATGGGCCGAGCACATTGAGCATTTACGAGTGGTGCTCGAAATCTTGAAAGCCAACTCATTCCACATCAAGCCATCCAAGTGCTCGTTCGGACAGAAGATGGTCGAGTACCTAGGCAACGATATTTCTCATGATGGCGTGAAGGTCGATCCGAGGAAAATTGAGGCTATGGTCGACTGTCCTAAGCCAACGAGTCTCACGCAGCTACGAGGATTCCTAGTGCTTACCGGATACTACCGGAAATTCGTGAAAGATTATGGGACCATAACAAAGCCACTGACATAGATGACCAAAAAGTGTGGGTTCAAGTGGACCGAGGCTAGTGAGAAGGCGTTTGAGAAGCTGAAGGGCGCAATGACCACGACGTCTATAACGCCTCGTATTTTATTAATAAAGGAAAACACTAGCTTCTAGTTTTAAGCTAGCCTTTGTTAATAAATAATCATGTTCATGTTCAAGTTCAAGTTAATCGGCTAGTTATATTCCAAGTTCGACTATTAGTCGATAATTTATTCGGTTTAATTATTTCAGTAACTGAATAAGTTTCCAGATTTAATTCCTATTTGTTTATTTAATTAATGAGTTCGGAATTAATTATTTCTGTCGAGATTATCCGAAATTATTTTCGAAGTCACGTTTACGTTCAGAATAATTTTAGTTAATTAGTATCATACTTAGTAATTAATTAAGCATATAAGATTATGCTTAATTAGTAAATAATCATGTTCAAATCTATTAAAGTCGTAGCATTTAGGGAATTTGCTCAAAATTTTATTATAAAAGCCGTGAGCAAATTTAGTGGCTATGGAGAATGTTTCATTATTTGAGGTGTCACTAATTGAGACATTAAGGGGTGACTAAGCTTAGTAAAGGATGAATAAGCATTTCTTAAGTACTAAGATCTAGCAAATGGCACGCTTTTATTGGGCAACAAAGCTCTTGCCTCTTCATTAGTTTGTTCGTCCATATATATCAATTATTGGGAAGGAATTTATTCTTCATGTAGCAGCATTCTTTACCATGCTTAAGAGAGTTAGTGAGAATTAGAGAACTTAGCTTAATTAAGTTCACCAAGCGGAGAGGAAGAAATAGCCGCAAGCAAAACACGGAGGTTCGGTGGCGAGCTAGCAAGAGAACTTTGTACAATTGATTGAGCAATTGAAAAGGTAAGCTCGTCCTGATCCTCTTTCTAAGTTAATAAGATCATGTTCAGTCTTATTCATGTAGTTAAGTTTGTCAATCGATCGTATTTGCTCTCGGTCGAACCATGCTACATTGTCTCGAGCCAAGTTCATGTTAATCAGCAAATTCCGAACAAATTATGTTTATTCGGTTATTATAAGCCATTTCACGGTTATTATAAGCCATTTCATGTCCAGTTAGGTATTGATGGTCAAGAGAAATAGATTATCCGAAGGATTGGCCAAAGCCGTAGGCGCCGCACATAGCGTACGCCACGGCCTTCACGTTTCATTAAGTTAGATTCATGGTCATCCGACCCATTTACATGTGATCAAGCAGGATATGTTATGTTATGTCAGTTTATGTTAAAGTTGTTAGCGGAATATGTCAAGTGGCCGAGTATATCGGTCGTAACGTCGGGGCGCCCACGCGCACGCTATAAGTACCTTTCGAACCATGTCAAGGTCTTAATAGGTATTTTCACGTAATTCATGTGATTATGGTCATTGTATATTAAATCAAGTCCTGCTATGTCTATGTTGTCGAAAGTATTCGCCGAACGGCCGATATGGATCGGCCGTGGTCGCGCTGCACGCACATAGCGGCAGCAGCGTACCGGCAGTCAGCCAGGGCAGGCGGCTGTAGTGCGTGGATGCCCAGTCGGGCGTTGCACATAGCCGCTGCCCGCAGCAGTCGTCAGTTGGTAGTGCCAGTGCACGCCAGCATGTCACCGCGCACGCCAGTGCGGGCATTCGTATGCCTAGTTGCCTGCTGCTACGTCCGGTAGCGCCCAGCAGCGCCAAACGCGCAAGAACCAGCGCCATAGTGCTTGGCTGCGCCAGAAACCCGGCTAGTGCGCGCAATACGCACGCCAGTGGCCAGTATCATGTCTGCCATGTCCAGTCGCACGCCAGTTATGCCCAGTCCGTGCCAACGCGCACGAGCGTCCAGGCCATGCCAGTCCGTGCCCGTGTACAGTCCGTGCCCACGCACGGCTCATGTCAGCGCCCGCGCCTGCGCCCGTGGCCTCAGCAGGCCGGTTGGCTGAGCCAGCGGCCGACCGCCAGGCCACAGTAGGCCGGTGGACCGGCCAGACCGGAAACTAACCGGTTCAGACTGGTTATACTCAAGTTTCAATATTTGTTGATCCGATTCGTATTTATGTCAGATATTTCGGTTAAGTTCCCCGTTCAGTCAGCCAGTTCAGTGTAATCATTTAAGTTATCAATTCAGTATTTTCAGCCTAGTCAGTTAATCAGTTCAGTTCAGTATTTCAGTAAATTTTCAGTTCAGTCAGTTCAGTCATGATCAGTCATGTTCAGTCATGATCAGTCATGTGCAATCAGTTCAGTTCAGTTCAGCAGTACCAGTTCAGTCCAATTTTCTTATCAGTTAAGTTAGACCCCGAGAGGGTTCCAGTTAACTATTCAGATCAAGTTGAGCATCTTAACAGCTAATTTAATCAGTCTGAGCATAGTACTTAGTATTTGTTTATATATGTCAGTTTTGCAGGCAATCAACACTTACATTTTCAGATCAGCAGTTCAGGTGGGGACTCAGACTGAGTATTACATTGATTATAATTACGCTACCATGTTTGAGGTATGTATTATCAGTTCAGTATCCACTCGGAATGGTCGCCGGTCTATTCTGGGTTCTAGTGGCCCTAGTCTGCCCACTAGAGTGTGCACATGGTGTCCGACATTTTTATGCTGGCAGATGAGGTAACGGTCATGGTTCATATGATGATTATCAGTTCATGATTATTCAGTACCGGTTTCATGTTCATGTTCATGCCAGGATCATGATATTGTTATTATTTTCACTGTTTACTTTAGTATGAGTTTCTGCAGAGCACAGTGTATTAGTGCTCACGCCCCCACATTTTTCATGTTTTTCAGGTCACAGAGTCGGAGACGAGGAGTGAGCTGGAAAACGGTTCAGGACATTTGTTTATATGTACATATTATGTTTTGGCTACGTTAATGTTTCCGCTACAGTATCAGTACTTTAAATCAGCTTTTGACCCGATGTTAGTCAGTTAATATATTTATAACCATTTTTATTATCAGATTAAAAATTAACGTTTTTCAGATAAAAGTCAAATTTTACGTAACACTCCGAATCAGTATTTCACAAATTAAATAATTTATTCAAAGATTTTGCGAAAAAGCGTTCTCTGAATTTCAGTAAATAGCGGGGTGTTACAGTTGGTATCAGAGCACGTTTTTGCGTCTCTGAAAAATTTTCAGGAGTCAGAAATTTTCAAAAACCTGAACACGTCACGCTCACGCCTCGCCGACTACAGGTAAGTGCTGATTTATGTTTTCAAATTATAAACAAATTACTATGTCTATGCTCAGAAATACCTCAGTTATGACTTAGTTAAGATGCTCGAATCATGTTCAGGATCAGTAGTCAGTATACTCAAAATTTAGTGTCAGTATTCCCAGTCATGTTTAGCAACTCGTCAAGAAATTTGTGTGCTTTATTGATCAGCTTCAATAAAGTCATCAGTAAGGGATGCTCGAATCAGAATTCAGAACCTTAGAAAGGGGCTAAGTGTGAGAACTCTAGATTAAATTCTAGATTTATTCAAATCAAGTTAATGACTCATCAAGATAAAGGAAAACACTAGCTTCTAGTTTTAATCTAGCCTTTGTTAATAAATAATAATGTTCATGTTCAAGTTCAAGTTAATTAGCTAGTTATATTCCAAGTTCGACTATTAGGCGATAATTTATTCAGTTTAATTATTTCAGTAACCGAATAAGTTTCCAGATTTAATTCCGATTCGTTTATTTAATTGATGAGTTCAGAATTAATTATTTCAGTCGAGATTATCCGAAATTATTTTCGAAGTCACGTTTACGTTCGGAATAATTTTGATTAATTAGTATTATGCTTAGTAATTAATTAAGCATATAAGATTATGCTTAATTAGTAAATAATCATGTTCAAATCTATTAAAGCCGTAGCATTTAGGGAATTTGCTCAAAATTTTATTATAAAAGCCGTGAGCAAATTTAGTGGCTATTAAGGGAGAATGTTTCATTATTTGAGGTGTCACTAATTGAGACATTAAGGGGTGACTAAGTTTAGTAAAGGATGAATAAGCATTTCTTAAGTACTAAGGTCTAGCAAATGGCACGCTTTTATTGGGCAACAAAGCTTTTGCCTCTTCATTAGTTTGTTTGTCCATATATATCAATTATTGGGAAGGAATTTATTCTTCATGTAGCAGCATTCTTTACCATGCTTAAGAGAGTTAGTGAGAATTAGAGAACTTTCCTTAATTAAGTTCACCAAGCGGAGAGGAAGAAATAGCCGCAAGCAAAACACGGAGGTTCGGTGGCGAGCTAGCAAGAGAACTTGTACAATTGATTGAGCAATTGAAAAGGTAAGCTCGTCCTGATCCTCTTTCTAAGTTAATAAGATCATGTTCAGTCTTATTCATGTCGTTAAGTTTGTAAATCGATCGTATTTGCTCTCGGTCGAACCATGCTACATTGTCTCGAGCCAAGTTCATGTTAATCAGCATATTCCAAACAAATTATGTTTATTCGGTTATTATAAGCCATTTCATGTCCAGTTAGGTGTTGATGGTCAAGAGAAATAGATTATCCGAAGGATTGGTCAAAGCCGTAGGCGCCGCACATAGCTGATACGGAAGTGGCAATGGAGTCCGGCGAGTCTAGTGAGGAGCAAAATGGCAAAAGGTGCGCATCGGCACTTGATGCACACGAGAGGGCGAACAAGCCGCGCACGCGGGAGTTGCAGGGCATACGCGGGCGCAAGATGGATGGGTGCACGGGTGCACGCGGGGGCGCCGTAGGCGATCGGGGCGTGGGAGGTAGCTGGGACGCGCGGGAGTCACGGCGAGAACGGATGGGGCGTGAAGGGCGCGCAAGTAAACGGCACGCGGGCGCGCGACGCAACGCGCGCGAGAAGATCTTCGATGGCGAGGGGCGCGCGATGGCGCGCGAGTACAACGAGGACGCGGGCGCATGCCTATGCGCGGTAGGCATAGGCGACGGGAGATGGGCGCACGCGCAAGGGAAGGGCAGCGCTGGCTGGGCGCGCGCAGGCGCGCGCGTACGGTAAAGGCGCGCAAGTCCTAAAGCGCCGAGGACTAGGAAACACGGACGGGCGGCGCGCGCATACGCGTGGGACGCGTGCGAAAGTAAAGGCGCCGAGAGTTTTTAGCATGTAGGGTTATTTTAGGGAGCTTCTAGATTTGCTTGGTGTGCAAGCCAAGCAATAGTTATTTGGTAGGTTTAGGATTTTATTGCTTTCTAGAGATAGGATTTCTATTATTGCAAGATTTAGGAGATCTAGCATAGTTAGGCTTAGATTTAATTCTGCACCTATAAATACCCCTTGTACCTCATCATATTTTACATGTTGAATGTTGAATGAAGAATTGAATTGGTGAGCCAATCTTGAGGGGGAACTGATGTTCTTAACGTGTGATAAACAAGGCCATTAGTGC
>CACSLK010034108.1:1039375-1050716 GCA_902706635.1 Striga hermonthica | reverse complement strand
TTCGATAAAGTTCAATGCCGTGCATGTTGTTTGACGTTCCTAACAGAACCCAACATCAAGATCCCTTAGTCATCTAGTTTCCTTATTGCTTTATAATTTCTAGCTTGTTTAGGATTCTAAATATTTTATTGCTTTATTAGAGTACTAGGTATATTAGGACTAGATATAATTTGTGCCTATATAAAGGCCTTCTCCCATGTTATTTTTCATCATCAATTTCATCAATAAAAATCTAAACTTTTGTTTAAACACTTTGTCTTAGATTTCTTTCTAGATTTCTATGACAATTTTATTCGTTTCAAGAGGCGCAGTTGTGGCTTGAGAGACACCTGGCGATTCAAGGCGCGAGTGTGTGGCTTATCGGCAATCGGGACACGCGATCTTTATCAACACGTGCCTGCGCGCGCTGCTCCGCTGCGGTGCACCCGCGTGATGAGGGATTGTGTTTCTTGTCTACGGTTGTGGATAATTGTGCACTAAGGGCCTTCGACTAAACACGATAGGTTGTGAGGAAAGACGCACTACGGCCGTCTTACGAACACGATTGTATGATAAACACGCACTAACGGCCTTGCTTAAACACATGGAGAACAAAACGTTCTTTTCTATTAAACCCGCTGCCCTTCTCCAGCGCGTCCCAGTTCGTCGTGCGGGTTTCCTCCACACCCGTCAGCACGCCTTCGCTTCCGCGCTCTGCTGACGAGTCAGACGTGCTGCTAGTCTCTGCGCCTCGCTCATCTGTCGCGCTCCCAGATGTGCCCAGCGCCCGCGCACTTCGACTAATGCGCCCAATGTGCACGCATCGCTTGCCCGATGCACGTCTGTCCGTTCGTAACCGTCCGACGTGCGCAGCAATCACCCGCGCGCGCTAACCACCCGTCTTCCACCCCTCGCGCGCCATTTCTCCTAGCCTCCAATCTCCATGCGTACCGCTTTCTTGTGCAAGGCTTGCACCACTCGCCCAACTTGCCCGGCCAGAAGCACTCGGCATCGGCCCAACGAAGCACTCTCGCGTGTGCGTGTCGTGCGTCGCTTCTTCGTACTTATAGCCTTGTGCCTTTTGGAGCGTATCCGTGCTCTCTTTCCACAGTCTCTCGGCCAATCTCGCCTATAAGTGGGCTAATATTCTTGGTCTCACGGCTCATCTAGCCCGCTTTCGAGCCAAATCTCGAAATTATTTAAGTACTTGTACTCAGGCTCGCTAGGGTCGATGACCAAATTCATCATTCCCCTCCTCTTTGAGTACTTCCTTGTCCTCAAGGATGATGAAGTTGACCACATCGACCTCCTCGTCCTCCTCATCAGGTGACTCTCCCGGGTCCTCTGTTTGCATCTTGACTCTTTTCCTCGAGCGCCCAAACTCCATTGTGCCTCTCTTGTAATCGGTGGTGACGGAACCAAGGGTTTTTAGCCATTGTACACCTAGCACCACATCCTTTGCCTTCAATTGTAAGGCATATAGATCAATCTCCATCTCTTGGCCTTGTGCTAGTATCGGGACCTTCTTGAACAGAAAATCACCTCATAGTTCCTCCCCATTAGCCACATTGACTCCAAACGGCTTCATCTTGGTGAATAGTAGCTCCATCTTCTTAGATAGCTCCTCATCAATGAAATTCAGCGTGGAACCACTATAAACCAATACATCCACTAACCCTCCTAGTATCTCGGATGTGAATCGAATCATTTTCGGCCCTCTCTTCTTGTTACTCTTAACCACATGCAACAAAGTCTCCTCTCGGGGTTAGTACTCCTTATGAACATGTTCCTCCATCTCATCAAACTCAAGTAAATAGAATTCCTTACTTGCACATATATGGCTCGTCACGTAAAACAAAGGCCCTTCTCTCGCTATGTTGAATCTCCTCGGGGGTAAGCCATCGCATGTTGCTCGTCGTCCTAACACCTTTGACCGTCAGCTTGGTCTCGACCCGTGGAGGCTATTCCTCGACCGCCGTGTTCGCGCGTTGTTCGTCCGTGCGACCTTCGCCTCCTGTGGCTTTGCGCACTGCCACTAAGTGGTCCTCGTGTAGGCGTGCCGACTCAATGGCTGCTCGTGTTGATCGCGACCTATCAAGCCTCACTTCGGCCGCCAACTCGGCCTTCCTCCAATGAATGCGCCTATCAATGCGCTCTCGGGCCAGTCTCACACCCGACTAGCAATTCACTCAAACTCCTTTTGATAGTCGCGTAGACTACCACTTAGACGTATGTGTGAGAGCGCCTCATCATAGTCGGAGTAATCACTAGATCCGAACCTCGTGATAAGCTTTCTCTCGAAACCTCTCCATCGTATGTTCTCGCCTTTGCTTTGGTACACATGTGACACCCATTGCCACCAAGTGTTAGCCTCTCCATCGAGATAGTAGGTGGCAATTTAGACTCTCTCATTCCTTGGCACATTATTGATATCGAAGTATTGCATGGATCGACTAATCCACGTGTCCGGATCGGCTCTTGTGAACGTTGGCATGGTGATCTTCGAGCGTGTGTATGTGCGCTCCTCATGCTATTGCTGGTCCTCGCGGTATCGTCAGTCGTCGCGCTGGTAGGTCTCGCGCGATGCGCGTGTCCTGCGGGATCGCCGGTCATCGTCCTCTAGCTCGGTCTCGGCACTACTCGACGCCATGGTGGATCGCGTCTCGTGACTCCTCCGTGGCCGATGTGTGATGCGCGTGAGTTGCCCGACAAGATCATGCACCATGAACTCAATTTTGGCCAAGTTCTCGTTCATCGTGTGTTGGCAATCGCCAATTGTCTTCATGCATTCCTCCAATGACTCAATCCTCTCACGATATGATAAGATTTTTTTATACTAAACTGTCGAAAAAAAAAGAAGAAAAAGGAAAAATACAGACAAATGGAAGAGGGAAAATTCGAAAAGAAGAAGAAGAAAAATAGACAAGAATCACGATTGGACACTCTCAATGAAATGAAAGCACCAATGATGAGAGATCGTGTTTCTTGTCTACGGTTGTGAATAATCGCGCACTAAGGGCCTTCGACTAAACACGATAGGTTGTGAAGAAATATCTCAATGGCCTTCTTACGAACACGATTGTATGATTAACACGCACTGACGGCCTTGCTTTAACACACGGATGAACAAAACGTTCTTTTCTATTAACTCTTCAACAACTATGAAAAACAATGAGGGGACACCCCTATTTATAGATCCTAATTTACTCTAGTCCTAATCTTACTAGATCACTAATTAAAGAAATAAAATAATAAATCCTAACTCTACTAGAAATCTTAAAGCAACAAGTAAAGTAAATATCTCCTAATACTAGAATCCTAACTAGGTAATGAGTCTTGCTTCCTTTGCTTGCACTCCAAGTCAATTGGCCGTCTCAAACCCCTAGCCGCCTCATGCGCGTGCCACCAATCAACCCTAGGCCTACTCGGCCTCGGAATCGCCTGCGCCCGTGTTGCCCAGTCCTTGTCGCGCGCGGTAATGCACGCGCGCCTTCCACGCTGCATCAGTCGCGCGCGCTTTGCACCCGCTGCCCTTCTCCAGCGCGTCCCAGCCCATCGCACGGGTGTCCTCCACGCCCGCCAGCTCGCCTTCGCTCCCGTGCTCTGCTGACGCCTCGCGGATGCTGCCAGTCTCTGCGCCCCACTCGTATGCCGCGCACCCAGATGCGCCCCTCGCTCTTTGACCAACGCACCAAATGTTCACGCATCACTTGCTCGATGAGCGTCTGTCCATTCGCAACCGTCCGCCGGTCTGCAGCAATCGCCCGTGCGCGCTAACCACCCGTCTTCCACCCCTCACGCACCATTTCTCCTAGCCTCCAATCGTCATGCGCGCCGCTTCCTTGCGCACGGCTTGCACCATTCACCCAACTTGCCCGGCACGAAGCACTCGGCATCGACCCAACCTTCATCCTCGCGTGTGCGTGTCGTGCGTTGCTTCTTTGCACTTCTAGCCTTGCACCTTTTGGAGCATGTCCGTGCTCTCTTCCCATAGCCTCTCGGCCAATCTCGCCTATAAATGGGCCAATATTCCTGGTCTCGCGGCTTATCTAGCCCGCTTTCGAGCCAAATCTCAAAGTTATTTGAGAACTTGTCCTCGGGCTCGCAAGAGTCGATGAACACATCTTCATCACCGCATGCGCCCGCGTGATGAAGATCGCATGTCCCGGTTGTCGATAAGCCGCTCCTGTGCCTTGAATCGCACGATAGGAGTTAGGAGGTTTACACACTCGTGCCCCTCAAAACGAATAAAATTGCAAAAGGATTCAAGAAGAAAACTAAAGCAAAGTGTTTGAACAAAAGTTCAGATTTTTGTATTGATTTCTGATGATGAAAAATAACAAGAGGAAGGGTCTTTATATAGGCACAAACTAAGTCTAGTCCTAATCTTGCTATAACTCTAATAAAATAATAAAATATTAAGTAACCTAAACGTTCTAGAAATCTTAAAGCAATATGAAAACTGAATATCTAAAGGATCCTAATGACTTGTCTCGCACTCCAAGTAGAAGAGCCCTAGTCTCCTCTCCCACCGCCTTGCTTGAGCGCTGCCCGCTCGCCTTGCCCTAGTCCTCGAGGACTAGGGCTGCGCTTGGTGCGCGTATGTCGCCGGTACGCGTCTCATGTGCGCCTTCGTCGCGTGCGACCACCCTGCGCGTGTTGCTCCTATGCCTTGAAGGATTTTGCACGAGCCTCTATTGTCTAGTCCTAATCTGCCAAAGAGTTTGCTCGAGCGCGCCTTCACTTTGCCTATTCCTATTAGGAATATACTCCTGGCTGCATTGCCTATTCTTTCAAGGAATACTCCCGTCGCTGATCCTTCACGCGCGTACCGGCTCTCAGTTGCTTTTCCTAGTCCTGCGGGGTGTAGCATTCGTACCTTGTCTATTCTTATACGGATTAGGCTTGTCATCCTGGTCATGCCTTCCATTTCCCATGTGGGCTTTCCGCGCACGTTTTTGCCCTCGCTCTCGTGCAGGCGCACATCTGTCCGCCCAACTTTCTTGGCCCTGCTGTGTTCTTCGCGCGCGTCCTCGCCCAGCATGCGCGCGCGCTCTTTCTTGGCTATCTCTTCGACTGATTGGCGCGCGATCCTTGAGCTCTCCTGGGCTCGGCCCGCCGTGTGGCCGAGTCGTCTAGCCACATACTCATCATTCCCGCCCCCTTTAAGTACATCCTTGTCCTCAAGGATCGAGGCTAACTCAAAACTCCTCATCTTGGCATCTCGGCTCATTCCCATCGGATTTGATTTTAGCATGACGAGTCAGCTTCCCGAGTAGAACTCCATTATGCCTTTCTTGTAATTCATAGTGACTTCTTCAAGTCCTTCGAGCCATTGAATTCCAGGAACTATCTCGGGACCCACAATAGGTAGTGCATAGAGGTCGGCTTTGATGATCTCACCTTGCAAGTTGATGGGCACTTCCCGATAATATTTGTGACATCTTAGCCGCTCTCCATTGGCAACCCTTACAGCGAATTGTTCCACTTTTGTTGCCTTGAGCTTTAAGTCCTTACGTAAACGGTCACAAACGAAGTTGTTCTCGGCCCTTGTAGGCCTGCCATTGCATTGATCGAGATCGCCAAATCTTCGTTCACTCGCTGCCCCGGCTGGTCCTCATAGGCCTCTTTCTCATCTGATTCGATGATGTCGATCAGAAAAAGTTGTTTGCACCGATGGCCTGGGGTGAACTTTTCTTCGCATTTGAAGCAGAGGCCCTTCTCACGTTGGCGTCTCATCTCCTCAAGCGTGAGTTGTTTAACGCCCGGGGATGGCATTCGGAAGCTGTTTGGTGGCTCGGTTTGTGATGAATGTTGCTCAAGTCCGATGGTGCGATGTCTATGCGTGCGCGCTCGTCCAAGTGTTGGTCTGCGCGCCTTTGCTCTATGATATGCACAATCTCTCGCCCGATCCTTTGTTTGGCCGCTAGATGGTCTTCACGGCGTCGGGCCACTTCCATTTTTGTGTGCATTGACTCCGATCGCTCCAAGCGAACTTCCGCGGCTAAGTCAAATTTTAGGTCGCCTATGAATGCACCAACTAATGCAGTCTGGGGCCAGCCTCGCACGTGACATGCCAATCGCTCGAACTCCTTTGAATAGTCGCACAAGCTGCCTGTCTGTCATACGCGTGATAGCACCTCATCGTAGTTGTGGTAGTCGGATGTCCCGAAGCTAGCGAGTAATTCGCCTCGAAGTCATCCCATGTGATGAATTGATGTCGGCTGCGCTAGACGCTCGTGAGCCATTACCACCATACGTTGGCTTCCCCATCAAGGTAGTAGGCTGCGTATCGCACACGCTCGTTCCCTTCTGTAATGCCCCGTCTTCTATTAATAAAGAAAAGATACTAGATTTCGAGTATAAGCTAGCCTTTATTAATAAATGTTCGATATTAGTTCCGAGCCTAAATTATTCAGCTAGTTAAGTTCCCAGTTCGACGTTAAGTCGTAAATAGTTTTGGTTAATTTTATTTATTAATCGAGCCAATTCTAATAATTAATCTCAGTCCGTTTATTTTTATAAATGGACATAGTAAGTTCGGGATTAATTATTCCAGTGTTGACGCATTAACTGGATTCGAGAATATTCGATAAATCTTCAAAGATAAGTTTCGAGCCAGTTAGTAAGTTATTCAGATATAAGTTCGACTTTAAGTAGAAAGTCGATTCAGTTTAAATAATATCTAGTAACCGAAACATTTTCGATTCAGTTTAAACATTTATTTTTATAAACATACATTATTATTCAGGATTGATTATTTTAAGTAGACGTATTATTCGAAATTGAGAATATTCGAATTAATCGTCAAGGTTGAGCCGGGACCGAAATCAAGCAAGTTCGGTCAAGTTATTGTAAGCCCCAACCGAGTCTTAGTAGTATTTCTTTTAAAATTTTCCTAGCAATTAATGTTTATTTTTTTCTTTTTTCTTCTTCATAGATCATACATATTGATTGATAAAGAATAAGTCATGAAATTGTGCTTTAACTTGAGACCATGCGCATCTATTAGGCCGCGCCGACCATTATCAAGTCCAGTGCTTTAAATAAAGTTTAAATTGATTTTAGCCTATCTTTGGGAGTTTATCACATAGCAGGTAAAATTTAGAGAGTTTATAATTTGGTGCCACATAAGCTCGTGACTAAGTTATTATTAATGCCACCAAAATTTAATGTCATGACATGTGGCATCATTATATTAAGACACCATTATTAGTAACCTCTTCAAATTCATATAAATATCATATACTTAGTTTGAAGAGATTTTTACTTCATGATATGTGGTTTTGTTCATAAAATACTCTATGCTTAGCAAATAAAGTGAAAGTTAGCCGAGAGCATAAGAGAGATATAACCAAGAGAATTTCTTTCAATCAAGAGTAAGGAACTAGTGTTCTTGTACCATAATATTAAGTGTAGTTGAGAAAGGCTTAAAGAAGAAGGAGGTCGGCTCGTGCAAGTCCGTTGCCGGAAAGCCGAGCACGCACACAAACCACGCGAGCGAGAGCACGCAAGCCTTGGAGCCATTTCACGACTGAACGAAGAGGTAAGCTAGTGATGTCCTTTTTCTTAGTAATTTGATGAGTATATAAGGTCAGACATGCGTAAGTTGTGTAGTCGAGTTCATGGTTCGGAGGTTTTGCTCTCGTAGGCGCCATATAGGCCCTACGAGCTATATCATTTTCTAGCTGACGTCTTCCGAACATTCTCTTCATTTTTAATCTTATTATGTCATGTTATATTGAGTTGAGTTGCATTTGTCGGAGAAAGTCGCCGGACGGCCGGCAAGGCGCCGGTCGTAGTGCTTGCCCACATGTAGCGTGCACAGTGCGCCCGACCGTAGCATGCAAGCATTCAGTTAGCTCACGTTCACCCAGTTGCACGATGCACATAGCGCTTGCCGCCAGCGTTCAGCAGCATGCAAACAGCCTGCGTGCGTAAGTGCGTGTAGCGTATACCGACCATGCACAGCAGCGCACAGTCAGTCCGTGTGCACCCGACGCCCGTAGCGCCCAACGAGTGTAGGCAGTGCCTAGCCAGCCTCGCCGCAAGCCAGTACGTCAGTCGATCCGACAGTGCCCATACACACGCTCGGGAGTCCCAGTGCATGCCAGCGCGCCCAATAGCGTGCCAACGTGCATAGTAGGTCTCGGTTCGTGCCCAGCAGCACGCCCGAGTCTATATGCTGCCAGGGTCGCCCGACAGTGCCCTTGTGGCACAAGACGCGCCAGTGCAGCACAAGCAGCGTTTGGCCAGCAAGCTTAGTCGCCTGTCCGCGGTGCCCAACAGCGCCCGGCAGTGCCCAGATGCGCAAGCGCCGGCCAGCAGCGCCTGGCAGTGCTCAGATGCGCAAGTGCCGGCGCCAACAGCGCCCAACAGCGTCCAGTCGCGCATGCCATGAGCCCAGTCACCATCGGTCGTGCCCAGCAGCACCTGATGGTCACTAATCGCGCACAGGCCAGTGCCTGTCGCAATCAACAGCGCCCAGTAGTATCCAGTCACCATTGGTTGTGCCCAATAGCACGCCAGTCAGCTTAGTAGCACGTTAAGCATGCGCAGTCACCCGCAAACGTGCCCAGCAGCACATAGGCCACGCCAAGTCCGCACATGCGACCGCGCCATGGCACCAACAGGCCCTGCGCGGGACCGAGCTGTTTAGCCCGAGCCAGCGACCAATCGCCCGACCATAGCATGTCGGCGGTCCGGCCAGCCAGTGAACCAGCCGGTCTAGACCGGTTATTCGAGTATTTCAGTATTTATTGATCCAGTTCAAGTTTATTTTAGAATTTCAGTTAATTTGTGAGCCTAGTCAGTCTAGTATAGCAATAACAGTTAAGTTCAGATTTAAAATCAGTTAAAATAGAACCTTAGACTGTTCCAGTAAATTGAACTAAATTATCAGTTAGAGTCGAGCATCTTAGCAGTTATTTTTAGTAAGTTTGAGCATAACACTTAGCATTTGTTTATTTATATATTTTTACAATTTGAGCAGTCAGCAGATCAATCAGCACTTACGTTTTCTAAACCAGCAGTACAGGTGGGGACCCAGACTGGGTATTACATTGGCTATAATTACAGATATCATGTTCGAGGTTTGTATTTACAGTATCCGCTTAGGGTGGCGGCCCCCAATTCGACGTAAGTCCATCCTAAGTTCTGGTGGTGGCCCCAGTTTGCCTTAATATTCCACTAGAGTGTACACACAGTTCGGGCCCAGTTTTGCTGGCAGATTACAATATCAGTTTCAGTATCAGTACAGTTTCAGTTTCAGTTTCAGATTATATACTGTCGATCATGATATTGATATTATTATTGCTGTTTACTTTAGTATGGGTTTCTGCGGAGCACAGTGGCCTTTCGTGCTCACGCCCCACTCCTTTTTCTTTTTCAGATAACAGGGTCGGGCTGGAGGTGTGAGCTCAGCTTGGTGGTTGTGGTCGTGGACTTGGCCCAGTTTTCCATTCTTGTGGGATTTTATACATTTCAGGCTGTATATATATTTACGCCAAGAGTATTTACTTTCGCTTGCTTTCAATTATCAGTTCTCGAACTTGCATGCTAGTATTTCAGATTATCAGATTTTACCCGGTCCCCTAATGTGACTTGGGTTCAGTATTGTATGCTTGTTTGATATTATGTTTTTTTTATGTCTAACCTAGTAGTTAGACCCAGTTTAAGGACAACAGATTTTAAGAACAGACAAATTTTCAGTAGCATCCCGAGTTTTGATTTCGCAAATTTATAAGTATTTTTAGAAAAGACTTTGCGAAAATTTTACTCTGATATTAGTAAGGAAGCGGGGTGTTTTAATTGGTATTAGAGCCAGGTTTTTGTGTATCTGAATACTTCAGCGAGTTAGAAATTTTTCAGAAAACCCGACCACACCGCACTTACGCCTCGCCGACTACCAGGTAAGTGCTGATTTAAATTTTTATAAACAAATTTCTAAGTCTATGCTCAGTAGTATATCAGAAATTATCCTTATAAGCCAGTCTAGATGCTCAGATCAGTATAAGTTTTCCTCAGGGGCATAGGATCTATCCTCCAAGAAGAATTCAGAACTTTAGAAAGCGGCTAAATTTGAGAACTCTAGATAGAACTCTAGACTAATCTAGTGACTTTTTGCGACTCGTCAAGATGTTATTATGTGGTACAAATCTTATCAGACATGTTTCTCAAACATTTTTTCTATCAAAAATTGCCCATTTTGCCAACCAGTTGGCACATTTCAGAGAGGAATTCCTTGATCCAGATCAAGAAAAAGACTCAAATTTCCTAAGCCAGATCAGTAGACCAAGTGCAGAGCCAAGTTCTGATGCTAGAGGTTGCAATATTTCAGAAAGTAACAACCTTTAGAGTCAGTAAGTCGGGTATCTTACTAGTTAGATACTCTGAGTTATAGTTGGCATAGTTCGAGATCAGTTATTAATATAGTACTTGCGGGACCAGTTGATACTGGGATAGCCCTACATAGTACATAGTCAGAAGCCAACGTTTATTAGTTAAGGTCGGCGTATAATAGTTATTAGCTGGGTAAAATATGGAGATCTGTAATACAGATCATTAGTCCAAATTTTACCTGGAAACTTGAAGTCAGGCCTTATCAGACTTCAATTAGAAAGTAAGTATCAGTCCAAGTTCCGAGACTACCAGTTTAATGTTCGAGAGAACTTCTAGAAGTCAAGTAAGAGTTATCCAGTTATATGAAAGTTGAGGATGGTCTGTCTAATAGGACAAGACTAATAAGTTTCCTCACAAGTATATCTAGTGCCTCGATTCTCGAATTCAAAAAATTTGAGAAATCGCAGGAAAGATTGTTTCGCGATAAACTTTTCTTGAGGTTAGTTTAGCCTCAAGGAAGGTGAGTACCATCAGATCCAGTGTGTCGCTATATTACACATCTTTCGTTCGTGATAAAGAAGACTTTTCAACAACAACAGACAACACCGAGATGACAAGCCCGAGCCTTGCATACGAGGATGCCGCCGCATGAAGGAGAGGAAGAGAGAAGGAAGTAGATATGAGTTACATTACGCCGGGAGATCACAGAGAGTTAGCATTATAGTGCGGTGAGGTTATTAGCATGAGATACAGATATGACCAGTTATACAGATGTGACGCCCCGTTCGTTTATGAATAATTTGGATTATTGTTATTATTATTATTATTATTATTATCTGTGGCCATTATTATTGATTGTTAATTGTCTAAATGCTTAAATAATTCTTTATGTGCCTAATTGTGTTTATTATATATATATATTAATTTCTGTATTTTTAATTTAAATATTAAATATTAATTTTAAATATTTTAATTATTATTATTGTAATGTTGATTTCGTCGAACCGAGCTCGTTCAAACC
>CACSLK010034108.1:972545-984048 GCA_902706635.1 Striga hermonthica | reverse complement strand
GCGCGCCCAGTTGCCGCAGGACGTGCCAGTCATGCCCAGTGGCACGCCCGGACGCTCCAGCACGCACAGCCGTGCCAAGGACCGCCAAGCCGCAGTCCGCACGGCCAGCCAGTCAGCCAGCACCAGTGGCCAGGCCAGGCAGCGCCTGTGTGCGCAGCACTCGGCAGGCCTGTTGGCCGAGCTAATGCCGACTGCTCGTTTGAGCCGACCGGCTGGACCGGTTCAGTCAGTATTTTATAGTCTCAGTCCCGGTTCTTGATTTCAGTGTCATTTTCAGTAAAAAATTTCGGGTCCAGTTCAGTTCAATAAATTTATATCAGTTCAGTTTCGTATTTAACCGGTTCCAGTTATATCGATTAAATCCGAATATCATGTCAGGTTCAGTAGAGCATCTTAACATAATTAATCAGTTAATTTATCAGTCTGAGCATAGTCAGTAGTAATTGTTTATATTATATTTTAGTTTGATCAGGCATCAGCACTACCTTCAGTTTCACGGATCATGTGGGGACTCAGACTAAGTACTACATTGATTATAATTACGCTACCATGTTTGAGGTATGTATTATCAGTTCAGTATCCGCTCGGAATGGTTGCCGGTCCATTCTGGGTTCTAGTGGCCCTAATCTGCCCACTAGAGTGTGCACATGGTGTCTGGTATTAGTTTGTGCTGGCAGATGTTCAGTTATCAGTTACGTGATTTATATCACGAGATCAGTATTAGATTATTCAGTAACGGTATCAGATATTAGTTTCAGTTTCAGTTTCAGTTTCAGTTCATTTATATATGCCAGGATCATGATATTGTTATTATATTCACTGCTTTACTTTAGTTTGAGTTTCTGCGGAGCACAGTGTTTTAGTGCTCATGCCCCCACGTATTTCATGTTTTTCAGGTCGCAGAGTCGGGGACGAGGAGTGAGCTGACGGGCATTTCAGGACATTTTGTGGATATGTATACATATGTTTTGACTACACTACTATTCCGCTATAGTTTTCAGTACTTATACTCAGCTTTTGATCCAACACTAGTCGGTTAATATATTATAATCATTTTTATTATCAGTTTAAAAATTAACGGTTTTTCAGAAAAGTCAGATTTTCAAAGTAGCACTCCGAATCAGTTTTTCGCAACATAAATATTTTATTATTATTTAGAAAAATTGTAAAAAAGCGTACTCTGAATTTCAGTAAAAAGTCGGGGTGTTACAGAATCAGTTTCGAGAATTAATTCTGAAACGTTTATTTTTATAAACAGACATTATTAGTTGGGATTGATTATTTTAAGTAGACGTAGTATTCGAAATCGGGAATATTCGAATTAATCGTCGAGGTTGTGCCGGGACCGAAATCAAGCAAGTTCAGTCAAGTTATTGTAAGCCCTAACTGAGTCTTAGTAGTATTTCTTTTAAACTTTTCCTAGCAATTAATGTTTTTTTTTCTTCTTCATAGATCATACATACTGATTAAGAATAAGTCATGAAATTGTGTATTAACTTGAGACCATGCGCATCTATTAGGTCGCGTCGACCATTATCAAGTCAAGTGCTTTATAAAGTTTAAATTGATTTTAGCCTATCTTTGGGAGTTTATCACATAGCATGTAAAATTTAGAGACTTTATATTTTGGTGCCACATAAGCTCGTGACTAAGATATTATTAATGCCACCAAAACTTAATGTCATGACATGTGGCATCATTATTTTAAGCCACCATTATTAGTAATCTCTTCAAATTCATATAAATATCATATACTTGGTTTGAAGAGATTTTTACTTTATGGTATGTGGTTTAGTTCATAAGATACTCTATGCTTAGCAAATAAAGTGAAAGTTAGCCGAGAGCATCAAAGAGATACAACGAAGAGAATTTCTTCAATCCAGAGTAAGGAACTAGTGTTCTTGTACCATAACATTAAGTGTAGTTGAGAAAGGCTTAAAGAAGAAGGAGGTCGGCCCGTGCAAGTCCGTTGCCGGAAAGCCGAGCACGCACACCAACCACGCGAGAGAGCACACAAGCCTTGGAGCTATTTCACGAGCGAACGAAGAGGTAAGCTCGTGTTGTTCTTTTTCTTAGTAATTTGATGAGTATATAAGGTCAGGCATGCGTAAGTTGTGTAGTCGAGTTCATGGTTCAGAGGTTTTGCTCTCGTAGGCGCCATATAGGCCCTACGAGCTATCTCATTTTCTAGCCAACGTCTTCGAAACGTTCTATTAATTTTTAAGCTTATTATGTCATGTTATATTGAGTTGAGTTGCAGTTGCCAGAGAAAGTCACCGGACGGCAGGCAAGGCGCTGGTCGTAGTGCCTGCCCTCATGTAGCGTGCGCAGTGCGCCCGTAGCAGCGAGGGTTCAGTTAGCTCGCGTTCGCCCAGTTGCGCAATGCGCATAGTGCTTGCCGCCAGCGTTCAGCAGCATGCAGACAGCCTGCGTGCGTAAGTGCGTGTAGCGCATTGATGCGGAAGTGGCTAGGCAGCTCAAGAACGCCGCAAGTCGCGCTTATCATGCACGCAAAAGGCTGGCACGGGCTACGGGCGAGACGCAAGCCCTGGACGGTAACGCGCGAGAGGCGCGCGAAAATGGTTGGCATGAGGGAACGCATGCAACGGGCGTAGCGGATACGGGCAGCGGAGGCAACGCGCGCGACAGGGCCGTTGTGGATGAAGGTACACGCGCAGGCCACGAAACCTCATGCCTCGAGGCATGCGGCAAGGCAGGCAGGAGCCAAGCGTGAAGGAGCGGCTGGTAGTGACGGTGTGCGCGATGCGCCAGGCGGGCGTGCACGTGCGCGGGAAGGCAGTGCGACCGTAGTCCTCGAGGACTAGGGCAAGGGCCGAGGGCGGCGACCGACCTATGAGGCGCGAGAGAGAGAGGCGGTTAGGGGCTTATTGCCTTGGAGTGCAAGTCAAGTTTCAAGATCCCTAATTATTTAGTTTCCTTGTTATGCTATGATATCTAGATTATTTAGGATACTTAATATTTTTTTGCTTTAATAGAGTTATAGTCTGAATAGGACTAGATCTAGTTGGTGCCAATATAAAGGCCCTTCCTCCATGTTATTTATCATCATGAAATTTATCAATAGAAATCTGAACTTTTGTTCATTCTCTTTTCTTTAGTTTTTCACCAAAATTCTATTGCAATTATATTCGTTTAAAGGGGTGCGGTTTATGAACCTCTAGGAAACTATCGATGATTCAAGGCACTGGTTTGTGGCTTATCGGCAGTTGGGACACGCGATCTTTATTATTGGTGCTTTTATTGAGAATTTGATAAGATCGGGTGTCTTTTTCCCAACCCATTCCCTCTCTTTTCTTCCCCTTATTTTCTCGTCCACATCAAAAAAACAAAAATCTTCAAAAAGGAGTCTAAGAAGCAAAGAGCGAAAGCAAGAGGGGAAAGCTATGGCCAACAAGGAGATGAAGGACATGATCGATAATCTCGATGTTCAAGTTTGTACCATGAGCGAAGGGCTCGATACCACCAAAGCTACGGTTCAAGAATTGATGGAAATCATGAATTGCCGCTTTGATGAGATGGCGCGCAGCATCGTGGTGCAACAGGCCCCACGGCAGCCCAACCGCGGCCAACACGAGCGACGCCACGACGGCGAGCGGGCCGAGGGGGAGGATCAGCGGCGCGAGGAGCAAGAGCGGGAGGAGGACGACTTCGACAGGCGGTCACAGGCATCCAATTTTCACGACCGGCCGAAGCCCGACAAGCCGCGGCTCGTGCTATCCACCTTCAACGGCAATGACCCGGAGGCTTGGCTCAATCGAGCTTTTCATTACTTTGAGCTTAATGAAACTGAGGGCCAGGATCGAGTAAGGTACGCTGCTTATTATCTTGATGGCGAAGCCAACGTGTGGTGGCAGTGGCTCACAAGCGTTTACCGCAACTGGCAGCGAGTCATCACCTGGGGCCATTTTGAACGAGAGTTACTCACACGCTTTGGTACGTCTGACTACCACAACTATTATGATGCGCTGACTCGAATAAGGCAGACAGGTAATTTACGTGATTAACTGAAGGAATTTGAGCGTTGAGCTTGTCGAGTGCGGGGCTGGCCCGAAACTGCATTAGTGGGAGCATTCATAGGCGGTCTAAAGTATGATCTAGCGGCTGAGGTACGTCTGGAACGACTCGCATTAGTGGGAGAATTCATAGGCGGTCTAAAGTATGATCTAGCGGCTGAGGTATGTCTGGAACGTCCCGAGACCATGCACGCCGCTATAGAAGTCGCCCGGCGACGCGAGGACCACCTACGGCCACGCGAAGGGGACAGACGGACGTACGCTTTGCCGATACACGCTGCATGGGCCCAAGACAACCGACTGCGGGCGCACGATCGACCATTAGCGCTCGACCAATGGGGCCAGAAATCAAGCGACTTACGCTTGAGGAAATCAAACGCTGTCGTGAGAAAGGTCTCTGTTTCAAGTGCGAAGAGAAGTTCACACCAGGCCATCGATACAAGCAGGCATTCGTAATCGAAATCCTCGATCCAGAAGAAGAGGAGTGTGAAGATGAGGAAAACATAAGAAGTGAAGGCAAAGTAGAGGTGCTCGAGGAGGAAGTTGAAATCTCGATGCACGCCATGGCTGGGATTAGAGGGCCAAGGACGATGCGACTACTAGCTTGTGTCAAGTAACGCCGAGTGGTCGTCCTCGTGGACAACGGGTCATCACACAACTTCATCAATGCCGACTTGTCTCAGAAGTTGAAGTTGCCAACCCCGAAGATTGTGCCCTTTGAAGTTTGAGTAACCAATGGAGAGAGGCTAAGATACACCGAGTCTTTTCGTGAGGTGCCGATCAAGTTCCAAGGGGTTACAGTGAAGGCAGACCTGTATGACTTACCCCTGGTCTGACCCGACGTTGTTCTAGGAGTGCAATGGCTAGAAGGATTAGGAAAGGTGACTACCGACTACGGAACCGGGATCATGGAGTTTCGATCTAGAGGTCAGCGAGTCACTTTGAAGGCTGGCAACGATAAAGGTACCAATGAGGTAGGATTAAAGAGTATCGAGAGAGTTTGGCAAGGTGGCGGCCAAATATTTGTGGTAGTGGTCGAAAACAAAAGCGCACGCACGGACGAGACCGAGCAGCAACAAGGCGAGGTGCCCAGGTTACTCGAGGAATTCGACAGTGTGCTAGGCGAGCCCACGGGCCTACCACCACACCGAGAGGTCGACCACCGCATACCACTAGTCAATGAACAGCATGCAGTACACGTCCATCCTTATAGGTACGCCCACTTTCAAAAAACTGAGATCAGAAGGCAAGTAGCTGAGATGTTAGAGTCTGGGTTAATTCAGCATAGCTCGAGTCTATTTTCGTCACCAGTCCTATTAGCTAAGAAGACATATGGCACGTGGAGGTTCTGTACTGACTATCGGGCATTAAATGCAGCAACCATCAAGGATCGATTTCCCATTCCTAGTGTCGACGACATGCTCGATGAGTTGGCTGGATCATGTTACTTCTCAAAGCTCGACCTTAGAGCTGGCTACCATCAGATCTGACTCCACAAAGCCGACATTCCGAAGACAGCTTTTCGTTCCCATCAGGGGCACTATGAGTATCTGGTAATACCGTTCGGGCTGTGCAACGCCCCATCTACTTTTCAGTTCGCCATGAACTTCATCTTCAAGGAGCATCTACGTAAGTTTTTTCTAGTCTTCTTTGATGATATCTTGGTTTATTCAAAGTCGTGGGCCGAACATATCGAGCATTTGAGAGTAGTACTCGAAGTCTTGAAGGCTAACTCGTTCCACGTCAAGCCGTCCAAGTGTTCACTCGGGCAGGGGATGGTTGAGTACCTAGGCCATTTTATATCCCATGATGGCGTGAAGGTTGACCCTAGGAAGATAGAGGCTATGGTCGACTGGCCTAAGCCAACTAGTCTCACGCAACTCTGAGGATTCCTAGGGCTCACAGGTTACTACCGAAAGTTCGTAGAGGATTATGGGACCATCGCCATGCCACTGACTGAGATGACCAAGAAAGGCGGGTTCAAGTGGCCCGAGGCTAGCGAGGAGGCATTCGAGAAACTGAAGGGCGCCATGACCACGACGCCAGTACTCGCAATGCTAAGGTTTGATGTCTTGTTTGAGGTACACACAGATGCGAGCGACGTGGGAATTGGAGCCATGCTAGTACAGGAGGGACGACCCTTAGCCTTTTTCAGCAAGGCGCTAGGTACGACTCGACTTGGGCTGTCTGTGTACGTGAAGGAGATGCTAGTAGTTGTTGAAGCTATGAGGTGCTGGAGGCCCTATCCATTGGGGCGACGATTTCAAATTGTAACCGACCAGCAACCGCTCAAGCATCTACTCGAGCAAAGGATTGTTACATCCGAGTAGCAGAAGTTTGTCTCGAAGCTCATGGGATTCGACTTCGAGATAGTCTACCGATCGGGCCGACAGAATGCCGTGGCCGATGCATTATCCCAACGGACAGATGTAGCCGAGCTCGAGGCTATCACGGGGCCAACCTGGACCGTTTAGGAAGAAGTTCGGAAGGCGCAAGAGGAAGATACTTATTGCCGGGAGATCGAGGCAGGAGACACTGCCGCCGCTGATTACGAGTTGCAAAATGGCCTTCTACTTCACCGTGGCCGAGTGTTTGTTCCTGACAGTGGGTAACTACGAGAGAAGATCATGCAGCACTTCCAGGATTCTAAGATCGGAGGGCACTCGGGAGTTTACCGCACGTGGATGAGGATGGTCAACACCTTCTTCTAGCCAGGACAGCAGGGCACGGTCCGAGAGTATGTGGCACGATGCGACGAGTGCCAACGCACTAAGGCTGATGCAAGGCGACCAAGCGGACTGCTGCAACCACTCCCAGTACCCGAGGCAATTTGGGAGGATATTACGATGGATTTCATCGAAGGGCTGCCACGTTCTAATGGGTTCAACGGTATTATGGTCGTGGTGGATCGACTTACCAAGTACGCTCATTTCATACCTATCACCCATCCATATATGGCGAAATCTATCGCCAAGCTATTCGTTGAATATGTGATGAAGCTGAACGGTGCATGTAACGCCCCACTTTTATTTGCCGAAAATCAGAATAAATTTTTTGAAATTTATTTCAAAATACTTGAGGCGCTACTCATTTTCAAATCAATAATCAATACTTATCAATCATCATTACTCAATCCTCAGTAATCATTCATCAATAATCAATAATCCAATCTAATAATCAATAATGCAATCCAAGCATTCCAATAATCAATATCCTAGGGAATACACTCCGTATCAATAATCCAATAATTAATAATAGAAAAATCAGTAATAGCAATATACAGTTCAAGGCGGAAGCAATTTCAATAATATTAAGACCACCACTCGCGTCCCTCCATTGTGCCCGCAATACTAACCTGCATCCATGAAGAGCAGGTGGAGATGAGCACAAGAGGAAAAGTAGTGCTCACCACTATACAATAAATGTTAATCTCAATAATAAGCAGTAATCAAAAATCAACAAGGTATGGTCTCAGCATGTATACGAACCAATAATCTATCCCATTCTCCCATCAATAATCACAATAATCAGACTCAAGTGCACACCTACGCATAGACTACTGCTGATACTTGATTTGAACGCCAAGACCTACGACTTGGTCTTACGCTGATGCCCAGCCAGTAGGAGTAAACCACCCTGCCGGCCAAAACCTACGAATTGGTCTTACAATCGAGGATCATCGGCCAGAACCTACGCCCTGGTCTTACGGCTCCCAAGGGAGACTACCCAACGGGTACGTTCTATAGCTATGGGGATAACCGTTCGGTGGCCGATACAGCTCACACCGGAGGCTACATGATTCACATGCATACCTTGATCATACCACAATTTAAAACAGAAATAACATTTAATGCATAGTATTTTTACAATTACAACCCACCTGATACTGCAGAGGATGATGGTGAATACACGAGCAAACAAGGGCGAGGGCTCGACTCCTCTTAATCTACAATTAGGGTTTAATTATTACTAAAGATTTTGATTTGGTTGATTAAACCAAGAAAACAACTAACACTCAAAGCAAACAATTAAGGCAAACATGAGCAATTAAACAGATTAATAAGCATAAACAAAACTAACAATTCTCATATCCGTTACTCCTTATCTTAAACTTAAAACACATATACAAAGGCCTCAAAAGTACACATACGAAAACAGCTACCAGATGCCACAACAAGCAAGGAAAATAAACACATAAATCATGCTTTTCCAATCATTATAGGCTGCAACCTAAATCTTTCATTAAAAAAAAGTCATAAAAGGAATAAAATTTCTCTGTCAAAACTTGGATAAAACAGGCCTAAATCACACGATAAAACAAAAACCAACACATCATGCCACTTAACTCAAAATGTACGCATGCATAACTTAGGCATGAGATTAACATAAAAGTCTCACAATAATTAACTCTGAAAGCTTCAAACAAAACCAGGCTCGGTTTAGTGATTTACATGGCAATCTTAAAGCATAAACTCACTTTTTCTCTTAAATACAGCATACAAAAATAGGCTCTATAGCACTAAAATTCAACATTCATCTCAACAACAATACACTACTTCTCAGGATGAATAACACAACAAAAGCTTAGGCATCAAACACTCATAATTCAAGGCCAAATAAACACAATTAACATGCCCTCTTCACCCTCAAACCAAACAACTCAAACATGCTGAAATAAGACCTATAAAACTGGAATTAAGCAAGATAAATCAAAATAATCTCGACCAATTACGAAAGAAAATAAGCTCAGCTAAAATACCTCGATTTAGATATTAAAACATGGAGAAGGAATGGTTATAAAGGGTGAGGTTTCGGCTCAGCTCATGGCCTCGTGTCTCTCGTCGGGAAAAACAGAAAGGTCTCGATCGTTGCCGAAAGGACGGGGTGTCGCTGCTCTTCCGACACGGGCCCGAAAGGCTGCCGCTGCTATTTCAGGCTCCCCTCGCACATACGGGCCGCTCGAAAAGGAACCGACGAGTAGCTGTTGTACAAGGGTCACAACCCGATGATGTTCACTGCACATCTCGCATGGGAGTATGCTCATCGAAAACAGGCTGATACACGTGATGTTCTGACGTCGCTCAAAGGTATACTGGTCGTCAATCGAACGAGGGTGTCGCTCGGTAATGTCTGGTGCTCTCCTCTCGGCTTCTCTCACTCGCCATTTCTCGCACACATCTGCTGTTGCACCACTCACGGCCACAGACTGCCCGTTAATGGTGATGGCCGATTCGCTGCTCGATCGAACGACGAACGGGAAAAAGCCACTGCTAAGTGGTGATGGCTTCGTGTTTTCTTCTCCGGCAGGACCGACGACTCGCGAATTTAACAGGGAAGTGAGACGGGGTCTGAAATTTCGAACAGGGCCATTTTCTTGGAACTCCCCACTCACGTGATGTTAAGCGACCATGGCGAGGTGACCTTGGCTTGGTCGGACAAAATCATTGCTGAACTAAGGTCGCCGGCTGCTGGACGATCGACGGGACGGGTGGGGTCTCGGTGAAGGTCGCGGCTACTGGTTCGTGCAGTCAGAAAATTTGTACCTCTCGTCGCCACTTGACGGTGCTGGAATCTCTCAACAGAGCCAAGATCGAGTCGGACATATCGCGTCCGGGCCTCGCTGCTCGGGTCTGCCTCGCCTTGGCCAAGAAGAGTGAAGGACGGTGGAGAATTTTGACGAGGGAGGGAGATGGAGAGAAAATGTGAGGGGTGGCGTCTGATAGAAAGAAGGAAAGTAGGGCTGCTGAAGATACTACTTGGTTGAACAAATGGGCTGGAAATCTATATATATATATATAATTGCTAGCATCCAAGAATTAAATTTAACCTATTAAATTATACCCAGTTAGCATTTCTAAAGTTTTCCCCCCTAAATACGTTACTGTTCACTAATAATTTTTTTTTATTTCTTTGCAAAAACAGGTCAGTTTTACTTAATCTGATTGTGTTTAAATAGAAAATTAATCTCATTGACTTTTTCAATGATATAGCCGTTACAAAATAATTACCTTACTTCTTTTTCATCAATAATTATCAATAATTTTTTTTATTCTAAACCTTGATTTTCTGAAAACAATTTTGAAACCATTTTTTTAATGTTCAATTTATTTATTATTTATTAATCATGGTAAAAATAAAATGAAAAAATGTAATCATGCTAAAATAAAATGAAAATCTGTAATGTAAATAAAAATACAACACATTTACAATATCAAGAAATCTCAAACAATAAATAAATTTCCTCCAGCTTTACTTTGTTCCTGCAAACAAACAAGAAAAAAATCATTAGTAATTATTATTTTATTATTGATACCACATATTTGTCACAATGTATCTGCCATGAATCATGCACAACAATGTTTAAGGAACAAATAAATATCCCTGATGTTCAGCCACAAATAAAATCCCAATTCCCACAAAGATGCAGACTTTACAATTTTAATTGTTTCCAATTCAAATCTGCTATATTCCATAACACTATAAATAAGTACTTAATTTATCCAATTGCTACACCAAATTTCTACTCTCAAACCACATCCACATATTTTTCAACCAAAATAATTTTCCTACATACTTTTATATGACTGCTAAAAATTTTGACAAGCTCACCATGCTTGATGAAAATAAAGACAAGGATATTCTTTTACGTTTGGTTCGTTTTTATAAAAAATGGGATTCCAATGATCCTTCTACAATAAAAAGTTTTGAATTTGTCTTCCATGATTTTGAAGTATCCAACATTGTTTACCATCTTTTATATTTTTTCAATTTAATATAAAGGATTTAATCTAACATTTTTTTTATATATATTTGATGATAGGGTGGTCGGTTTCATGCTTCAGCCCCGGGAATCTTGCATAAAAAGTTTGAAGATATAAAGTTTGAAGAAGGCCAACTATATGCCTTAACTTGGTTTAAGAAAGGGAAGGACCACAACAAGTTCAAGACAACAAATAATTTCAGCAAATTTATGTTTTATAATATGACGAAATTGGATTTGGTTGAAGGCCCATTCTTTCCAAGAAGAGTATTCAACTTCAAGAGTTTCAAGGACTTGAACAATGGCACCTTTGTCCAAACCGAACTGTTCGGTACGTATTTTATTTTCAGCAGCTTTTAAAATCTGTTTTCATGTGGTTTAAAGTCTGTTTTCATGTGTTTTTCAGCAGCTATTAATAATATATTTTTTTTTTCGGCAGCTTTTAAAGTCTATATTCATGTGTTTTTCAGATATAATTGGACACATTGTCATGTACCAAAATGATCTAAGGACTGTTTCGAGAGGGGTTGAGAAAAGAAAGATAGAAGTTCTCCTAGAAGACTTGAGGTTTTTTTATATATTTATCTATTTTTCTTTTTAAAATAGAGTTTGGTCTCAACTATTTTATTCATATTTTATTTCTTAATTTTATTGTTTTAGTGGTGAACAACTTACTTGCACATTGTGGGAGGGTTACGTGGATCAACTT
>CACSLK010034108.1:958560-969005 GCA_902706635.1 Striga hermonthica | reverse complement strand
TGATGTAGCCATTACAAAATAATTACCTTACTTCTTTTTCATCAATAATTATCAATAATTTTTTTTTATTCTAAACCTTGACTTTCTGAAAACAATTTTGAAACCATTTTTTTCAATGTTCAATTTATTTATAATTTATTCATGGTAAAAATAAAATGAAAAAATGTAATCATGCTAAAATAAAATGAAAATCTGTAATGTAAATAAAAATACAACACATTTACAATATCAAGAAATCTCAAACAATAAATAAATTTTCTCCAGCTTTAATTTGTTCCTGCAAACAAACAAGAAAAAATCATTAGTAATTATTATTTTATTATTGATACCACATATTTATCACAATATATCTGCCATGAATCATGCACAACAATGTTTAAGGAACAAATAAATATCCCTGATGTTCAGCCACAAATAAAATCCCAATTCCCACAAAGATGCAGACTTTACAATTTTAATTGTTTCCAATTCAAATCTGCTATATTCCATAACACTATAAATAAGTACTTAATTGATCCAATTGCTACACCAAATTTCTACTCTCAAACCACATCCACATATTTTTCAACCAAAATAATTTTCCTCCATACTTTTATATGGCTGCTAAAAATTTTGACAAACTCACCATGCTTGATGAAAATAAAGACAAGGATATTCTTTTACGTTTGGTTCGTTTTTATAAAAAATGAGATTCCAATGATCCTTCTACAATAAAAAGTTTTGAATTTGTCTTCCATGATTTTGAGGTATCCAACATTGTTTACCATCTTTTATATTTTTTTAATTTAATATAAAGGATTTAATCTAACATTTTTTTTATATATATTTGATGATAGGGTGGTCGGTTTCATGCTTCAGCCCCGGGAATCTTGCATAAAAAGTTTGAAGATATAAAGTTTGAAGAAGGTCAATTCTATGCCTTAACTTGGTTCAAGAAAGGGAAGGACCACAACAAGTTCAAGACAACAAATAATTTCAGCAAATTTCTGTTTTATAATATGACGAAATTGGATTTGGTTGAAGACCCATTCTTTTCAAGAAAGGTATTCAACTTCAAGAGTTTCAAGGACTTGAACAATGGCACCTTTGTCCAAACCGAACTGTTCGGTATGTAATTTTTTTTTCAGCAGCTTTTAAAATATGTTTTCATGTGGTTTAAAGTCTGTTTTCATGTGTTTTTCAGCAGCTATTAATAATATATTTTTTTTTTCGGCAGCTTTTAAAGTCTGTTTTCATGTGTTTTTCAGATATAATTGGACACATTGTCATGTACCAAAATGATCTAACGACTGTTTCGAGAGGGGTTGAGAAAAGAAAGATAGAAGTTCTCCTAGAAGACTTGAGGTTTTTTTTATAGATTTATCTATTTTTCTTTTTAAAACAGAGTTTGGTCTCAACTATTTTATTCATATTTTATTTCTTAATTATATTGTTTTAGTGGTGAACAACTTACTTGCACATTGTGGGAGGGTTACGTGGATCAACTTATGGCCGCATACAAGCATTATAAATCCGGTGAACCCCGAGTTGTCATTATCCAAATGTGTCGGGCCAAGAAGTTGAACAATGGTACATTTTAGAATTTATTATTTAATATTGTTCTTATTTCAACCATTTAAATTATAACATTTTTTTTATTGTAGGTACTATTACAGTGGCCAACGTTTACGACACCACAAAAATGATAATCGGAAGTGACATTCCGGAAATATTGACTTCAAGGAAAGGTAGTTAATAGTATTATTCTAGAAAAGTAAAAACTAATTATTCATAATTTTATTTATAGATTTAATTTTTATCCCTTAAAGGCACAAGCTTATCCTATGCCCGAGCCAATCGGGGAGCAAGATTATGAAATCTTATCTTTCGAATGTGTCCGATGATTTGCTACTCGGAAATGCGGGCTTCCAAACTATAGAAGACTTTTGCTCTTCACAAGAGGTATTAAATATTTTAGTTAATAATTTTATCCTTATTTATGTGGTTAATTTTATATTGTTAAACCTTTTCAGCCCACCATAATGTTTTAATTTTTTTTTAATATTACATCTTTATCATTATTTGTGTGTTTATTTAATTATTAGATTATTTGCCTTGACAGCCCATTACATCTTGGATATGCGGCGTAATTTTGAGTGTTCACTTCGATTGGTGGTACAATTCTTGCCCCACATGTGTACGCAAGACTCTTAAAGAGGGAGACAAATTTGTTTGCAAGTATTGCAAAGAGGAAATTCCAATTGCTATACTAAGGTTTCGGATTTATAGCATTATTTATTTTTCACTATTTTTACAGAAAATCTGGGCAAAATTGTTTTTTATATAATTTTGTAATTTTTACTCTTAAAATTCATGTATAAATTGATTTTAACTATTGGAGACAACACGGATACGGTTACTGTTTGCTGCTGGGACCGCGTTGCAAAGGAAATGGTCGGAAAATCATGTGATGAACTTCGTATGGAGATGATAGAGGTTCGAAAACGTGGTCAATATAATAAATTTTTTAATATTCAGTTTTGTGTTAATAATTTGTATAAAACCAGTCAGGAGATGACTCGCCATTGCCTACGGACTTGGAGGATTTGGTCGACAAGGAATATTTGTTCAAAGTTGTGAAAAAATGAACAACTTGGAACATATAATGGTCCTTTTCAAGTCTCACGTTGCACCTCAGACCAAATTTTAATCAAAAGATTCGGTCCACTCGGACTACCTCCACAAGTATGCAATTTTTATTTAAAATTATGACTACTCATAGATTATATTTAAAATTCTGATTTTATGATTTATTTGTTTTAAAGGAATCTTCCTCAGAAGGCGAAGTCAACACTCCTATTAAAAAGATGAAGGATGGCCATGAAGCTGTTACAAACAATAAGCTGAAAAGAAAGCTTTTTGAAGGTGAATCCAGCATGCAAAGAAGATCAAAGAAGAAGATGAGAAAGTAGAAGGTTCCGAAGAAATGGCCGCATGAAATAATGAGTTGTAGGCTGAAAATAATTTTTCTTAAGTTTGTTATTTTGAAGTTATTTCTTAAGTTTGTTATTCTGAAGCTGAACTTCAGTTATGAATAAATAAGTTCAATTCCATTTTTTTTTTATTTTTCTTTCAGTATTGGTTTAATAATTATAACAGTAACAGCAAAATAATAAAAAACTAAAAAACTAAAAAACTGATATTTTGCACAAACAGAAATTCAGTCCACATAACATGCAATATTAAAAAATGAAGCAATTGTTTGTGAATTGCAAACAGAGAAATTCACTCCCCAATTCAAGCAATAATAGATGCTGAAGTAATAAAAATTGAATAATATAAACAGAGAAATTCAGACCACATTTTCTTATAATAATAGAGAAATATGAAAATTTAATCAAACAAAAAAAAAAAATCCTTCAGCCAAACAATTTTTTAAAGATAAAAACTGAATACTTAATCAAACAAATCGGGTTTTCAGCCAAGTATTTTTTTAAGGTTAAAATCTTAAATACTTAATTAAACATAAAACACCTTCAACCAAGTATTTTTTCAATGTTCAAACCGTTTTCAAATTAAAAAATCCCTTCAGCCAAGCATTTTGATTTCATATCATATAAATATAATATGTATGATAAATATAGATATATATGATTATATTAAAGTAGATAAAGATTCATATTCTATTTATTACATTACTGATTTCACTCTTCTGTAATAATTCAGCTATAAATATATTTCCTATCTCAATATATATCAGTATAAGTTTATTTCCTAATATAATTACCTGTTTTTAATAAAGAAATCCTTGATATAAGCATTTGTATTAAGTTACACATTAAATCTAAAAACTGATTCTTTGGAAGCCAAAAAATAGTATATAAACCCCAACCCATCAATCATTTTGTAACCATTTTGATTTCCAAGGATTGCCAAGAAAGACCTATCTTCAAATTTTTGTAACCAACCAAAATTTTGTACCCAGCCCAAAACCTCAAGAACTTCAAACTTTTATAACCATCCTACTATTTGTATCCAGCAACTTAAGACAGCATGAAGAGATTGTCAGTTGGATATAACAAATTATCAAGCAAACGCATCAAACAGGAAGTCACACAAGATGGTACATGATGAATTATGTACCTTTCTTGCACAAGCTATCTTCAAGTGTATTGTGATGTACTGTTTATTTTTCAATTGTCTCAGCATGCCTGCTCTCATACTTGAATCTGCATATAAAGTATATTGGGTTATTTGAATGATATGAAACCCATAGAAAAAAAATGAAATATATGTACTGAAATAGTCAATGATACTTATCTGTTGATCCCATGACTCTCTGTCATAACTTTCTCTGTCCACATTCCGATTTACATCACTGCCTCTCACCACTGTCACACTATACGTTCGCACCGCTTAGCCTTCGTTGCAGCCTCAAATTTTTTCAAGTAAAAAAAAATTGGTAAGCCTAATATTATGTTAAGACATCTGCTACAATGAGCTAATTAATGTGAGTGTTCAACAGATTCTGAAATTTGAGCCCGAGAACCATAACTCAGTGAAAAATAAATCAAGAGCTTAGTGCTTGCTGTTTTAATGGATGTTTTAACAGTCTGTTCATTTAGGCACCACGCAAACAAGAAAATTACATGACATTAACCAAAATATACACATAACTTGAAATTAAAATTACAATCAACTAAGATGTGATTAGAACATTGAAAAAATAAAAACAGAAACCCATGAAGCACATAACGGGATTTTGTAGCTCTAACTCACTAAACCTAATTCAAAGCATAAGAAAACCATACTATACTTCCATATTTCATACTTTTACCAACTAAGGCAACAAAAATCAAATCACGTGTTAGAAAAAAGCAGACAAACATACAGACGAACAATAACCCAGTAAAAGCAAATTCCAACATAAATCATATAGGTGAAATCGTATGAACAAACTAGGGGTCTTGCTTGAATTGGAGTTGGTGAAATCAAAACGAAATTTGAGTGTTCAACAGATTAAGAATAAAATGACCTAATTAACTTCAGATCTGAATATATATGTTAGAAAAATAGTCGAATAAATAGTATATTTATGAAAATCAAACGAAAAATTATTTTTACAACAAAAAAGTAAAAAATATAAATCAATGTCATAAGTTTTTCACAGATCTGTTAAAAAAATTGTTGAAAAGTGCTTAAAACTTTTGAAAATCAAACAAAATTTTCTTTTAACACCAAAAAAAAAAATAAATTACCTTCGGATCCTTACAGATCTAAGATGTTATCGTCCGTTTTGTACCGAAATACTATGGCTCAGTATTTCGATTTTCAAAAAACGGATCGATATGTACATGTCAATCTCTCTTTTTGGTCGAAAAAAACAAAACTCGGGTATAATTTCGACCGCCATTTGAAAAACGTGAAAGAATCGCAAGTCAATTTAAATTTTCTGCTAGATTCTCGGTACAATGGTGAAGAAGAATGTCTGAGAAGAGAGAAATAGGTAGAGCGAAAAAAGTGCGGCGATGAAGAGAGATGGAGTAAATGTCTCAGATAGGGTTTGTACAACACTTAACAAGTTGAGAAATGTTTTTTCCACGCGTCAAGTTTTCGGTGACCCGATTTTATACGTGTCACAAATCTACAACATCTAGAAGGACCAAATAGTTGGGTATAAAATTGGGCTGCAGTTTATTTAGGATCGAATTGGGCTGCATGTTATTTTAATGTTTGTTAAAGAGACCCAATATTCTATTTTTTACAACTTCTTAAATTGGTTTCAGATTAAATTCCAGGCCCAATTAATTAAAATAGGCATTTTGTTTGCTGCATTGTTGTATTAACTTAAAATTCTTTTTTGTTAGTTGCATTTTTTTTTCATAAATACTTAAAATTTATTTTGAGAAGAATAAATTTATAAATGTTGTATCTTAAATTAAAATATATGTATTTTAATGATTGCAGGTACACCAGTGCCTACTAACGTGTCTTCTATTATTCAACAATCCGGTATATATTTTTTATTTTTCTCGATTTTTTATAATTTTAAGTGCTTGTGTAATTATGAGAAATATTTTTAGGAATATTTTATTATTTTACTGAATTTTATTTAACCTTTCATTTTAGGTGTTACTTTCGTAAATTCTCAACGTTCGTCTCAAACGAGTTCAGTATCCCACCTCGCTAAAACTTCTTCGAGCGGTTCGGTACCTTTAATTGATCTTACAATTGACGACGATGAAAATGCGAGACCGAGAAGTGTTGTTAACAATGTAAACAATGGTAATTCAAAATCTATTATCAAATTATCTTACTTAATTATTTATAACAAAATTCTAATGTACTCTTGTATATTTACTCGCATATTTTTCCAGTTTCATCCTCCAACTTGCCACCTCAGAAGAACGTAGGCGGTCGTCCGAGACTCGCCTTACGACCCATCACAAATGGTATTTCAAAAAATACTATCAAGTTGTTTAATTTAATTATTTGTTTTGAAAATAAATTTTTTACTCATATATATTTAGATATTAAGTCTTGATTTATTATAACAATTATCTAAATTCGTGCAGTGTCACCTTTAAGCTTACCACCTCGGACTAATGTAGGCGGGCGTCCCAAGCTCCCAATCCATACCTTCACAAATGTTTGTAGTCAAAATTTATCTTCCGTTTCGGCACCAATCAACAATGGTAAATATTTATTTAAAATTATTATATTTTTTTATTTTGTAATACTTATTTATGGCCTTTTTACCCATTATTATTAGATTTTGAAAATATTTACATTAATTGGCAAATTTCTACTATATTTATACATTATAATGATGCAGAATATTGGGATATTGGCGATGCATCGTTCCGTTGCATTCACTGTGGTGCCAGATTTTGGTATGTCGAGCGACTGGGCAAGCCATCTAAACCTAGGGTCCCCAAGTATTCTGGCTGCTGCAACCACGGATACATCGAACTCCCACCCGTTTGCACTCCGCCTCCCTTTCTGCGTGACCTTATTTTTGGGACGGGTCCCCGAAGCAAGCACTTTCAAGAAAACATTCGATCCTACAATAACATGTTTTGTTTCACATCCATGGGTGGAAAAATTTATACCGACATAAACAAGGGATCCGGCCCACCCGTCTTCCGTTTGCACGGTCAGAACTACCATTTAATGGGTAGTTTGCTACCCGACTCTGGAGCTTCTCTGAAATTTGCTCAATTGTACATCTATGACACAGAGAACGAAGTTTCAAACCGATTGTCTTCAGTGAGGTATATATTATATTTATCATTAAAAAATGAGTACTATTTTTTTCTTCACTCTATTTTACATTATCTGTACTAATTCAATTCTATTCTTTTTTTTAATGCAGGAGAGGTTCTGAAAGAAATAATCTAGATGAGGATGTAGTTCGTGGTTTACAAGAGATGCTCGATCATTACAATGTGTTGGTCAAGTCGTTTAGAATGGCTCGGGAGACGGTGAACCAGCACCAGCAAATTGAAGTTAAGATGCGTCTTATCGGTAGAAGGAACAAGGATGGTCGACGTTATAATTTACCCTCGACTTCGGAAGTTGCCGCCTTAGTTGTTGGCGATTTCGATGATGCTATGGGGAGCAGGGATATTATAGGTGAAAATCGGAGCGGACGTTTGCAGCGGATCAACGAGTTGAACGCTTCCTACTTGGCTCTCCATTATCCTGTTCTTTTTCCATACGGCGAGGATGGTTACAGGGAGGACATTTCATTCTCCCCCCTAAAACCAATTACGAAGAGGTCGAGGAAATTTATCAGTCCGAACGAGTTCTTCAAATATCGGATGCACGATCGGGATGTCGAATTATCGTAAATTCTTTCGGCTCGGAGGTTGTATCAGCAGTTTGTTGTGGACGCTTATACAATGGTGGAGGGATTTCGGCTCAAATACATCTGTTTTAATCAGGGAAACTTGAGAACTGAGTTGTATAGCCGACTTTCAGACGCTGTGTTGCGCGGTGACACTAATCCTGCTTCTCAAGGCAAACGGATTATACTTCTGTCATCCTTTACGGGAGGCCCGAGATATATGATTCAGAACTATCAGGATGCAATGGCAATTTGTCGTTGGACCGGTTATCCTGATATTTTCATAACCTTCACTTGCAATCCGAAGTGGCCCGAAATCAGTCGTTTTCTTGCTGAAAGGAACCTCAACCCAGAGGATCGTCCTGATATCATTTGTCGGGTTTTTAAGGCTAAGTTGGATGCATTGATGAGGGATGTTCGACATAACAAGATGTTTGGAGATGTAAAAGCAGGTATTTCTTATGACTATTATTTATTTAGTTTCTTTATATTTTTATTATATTATATTTCTGGCATTATATTATTTTTCACATAAATATTAATTATTTGCAGCAATCTACACGATTGAATTCCAGAAGCGTGGCCTTCCTCATGCCCATATCTTGCTTTTCCTTGATAAGGATATCAAGATACATACTACTGATGGCATAGATAAAATAATTTCTGCCGAGATACCGGATGAGGCCACCGATCCGTTTTACTATGCCGCTGTTAGAGATCATATGATGCACGGCCCCTGCGGGAGTGTTCGCCCGAAATCCCCGTGTATGGCGAACAATTGTTGCACGGAATATTTTCCTAAAAAGTTCTCTGAAACCACAACTCTTGACGAAGAAGGCTATCCACGATACAGACGTCGTGATAATGGCAGGACCATAGTAAAAAATGGCATTCCCCTGGATAATAGATATGTTGTGCCTCATAACAGAAAACTACTCCTGAAGTACGGCGCGCACATAAATATGGAGTGGTGAAACCAATCGAGGTCCATCAAATATTTGTTCAAGTACGTGAATAAGGGGAACGATCGTGTTACTGCCACCTTCCATGCGTCCAATGGAGATGAGTCCTCTAGCAGGCCAGTTGACAAGGTGAAAATGTTCTATGATTGTCGGTACGTTTCATCTTGTGAGGCTGCGTGGTGGTTGTTGGATTTTGAGATTCAATACAAGCACCCATCAGTGGAGCGCTTGAATTTTCACCTCGAGAACGAGCATCCGTGCTACTATCCCGATCAAGCTCCGATCGATGAAGTGGTTGAGAAAAATAAAAATGCCGCCAGCAAATTTTTAGCTTGGATGGAAGCGAACAAGAAGTATCCCGAAGCCAGGAAACTGACATATGTTGAGGCTCCCACCAAATTTACGTGGCACTCGGAAACCAACAGTTGGGAGCCTAGGAAAGGAAGTGACTGTATCGCGCGTTTGTACTTCGTCCCCCCTGGTGCTGGTGACATATATTTCTTGCGGTGTCTTATCAACGTTGTTCGAGGTGCAACGTGTCATCGTGACTATATGAAGTTGGATGGAGTACAACACAATTCTTACCGTGACGCGTGTTTTTCCCTCGGTCTGGTTGAGGACGACAAAGAGTACATTGAAGGGATTATCGAGGCAAGCCAGTGGTCGAGTGCCAATTCGTTGAGAAACCTTTTTGCTACTTTGTTGTCTTCTGATACTCTCGGTCGACCAGAGTTTGTGTGGGAAGCATGTTGGCCTTACCTCTCGGATGATATATTATATAATCGTCGGAGGCTTTTACAGCATCCAGGTAAACAAATCAATTACGGTCACATACTTATGTTTTTATTTTTTTTTTCCTTCATGAAGTATCTCATTATATTTATAATCTTCTATACTGTTGTTACAGAATTGGTTTTGAGCGATGATGAAGTAAAGAATCTGGCATTGGTGGAGGTTGAAAAAATTTTGCGCAGACGTGGTTCGACTCTACGCGATTACAGTACAATGCCTTTCCCTAATCTCGATCGTAATGAGGCATCCACGAACAGATTGGTGATGGACGAGTTGAATGACGATCGTCGTGCACTAGCTATTGAGAATCAGGAGTTGGTAGCTAATATGACTGATGAGCAGCGCAATGTTTATAGCTCGATAATGGACTCTGTTTACCGTACCTACGGCCGCATGTTTTTCGTTTATGGTTACGACGGCACCGGTAAAACGTATGTCTGGAGGGCGTTGTCTTCTGCTTTGAGATCCAAAGGTGAGATTGTGTTGAACTGCATCGAGCGGTATCGCATCACTTTTGTTGCCCGGTGGACAAACTGCGCATTCACGATTCAAAATCCCACTAAATCCAGTGGAAGGCTCTACATGTGATATTAGCCAGCAGATTCCTTTGGCCGAACTCATCATACGATGTCGGTTGATCATTTGGGATGAAGCTCCAATGATGAACAAATATTGCTTCCAGGCAGTTGACAACACCTTGCGTGCCTTAATGGAAGCAGTTGATCCATCGAGGAAAAATATCCCATTTGGCAGCAAGTGTGTTGTGTTAGGTGGGGATTTCAGACAGATACTGCCCGTTGTCCCTAAAGGCAGTCGGAGCGACATAGTTAACGCCACCATCAATTCATCCAAGTTGTGGCGCG
>CACSLK010034108.1:909150-927121 GCA_902706635.1 Striga hermonthica | reverse complement strand
TCACGGTTGCGTGACGATTTCAGATTCATGTTCATGTTATTACCGGCTTGAGGTTGAGGTTATGTATATACTGATATCATGATGTTGTTATTATTTTCGATGTTTACATTATTATGAGTTTCCACGTAGCACAGTGCCATAGTGCTCATTTCCCACTTTTATCATGTTTTTCAGGTCAGGATGTCGGGCCGGGAGCGTGACGTGACGGAGGCTTCAGGACATTTGTGTTTTGACTGTATAATTATTATGATGACTTACGCTTCGGCTAATAATATTTTGATGACTTGTGACGATGTTTTTGATGACTTTTGACGTACTCATTTTGACGAACTTCTCTTTTGATGAACTTTTGAGAAACTTATGCTTTCAGTAACCGGACGATTTTATTAAAAATTAAAACAACGGTTTTCTAAAGTAAGTCACGATTTTAAGGTAGCACCCCGAATCAGTTTTCGCAAAGTAAAAAGGCTTATTTTTTTTAAATAACTTTGAGAATTTTTCGCACTCTGATTTAACGATAAGGAGGGGTGTTACAGAGTTTCTTCGCTAGTAGAAACTACTCGGTTTTTCAAGAAGTATAGAATATATATATTTATAAGGAAATTTTTCAAGAACACTTTCTTGTATTATCACTCAACTCTTTGAATGAATTTTCTCTTGGAAGAATTTTGCTCAGAACGTTTGCAATTAATGTGCAAACATTTTGCACCTATTTATACTAAACATTTTAGCATAAAATAATCAATATTTGATATATTTTATTTTAAATAAAATCAGATTTTACTTAAATAATCATACTAAATATTGACTTTTAATTAATAATGTGATTGGTTTATAACCACCATCAATCATTATTATTGTATTAATAAAAATAAGATTAATTATGTGGATTAGTTAACAACTCCTAACCACCATAATTAATTTATTCTTATTATTATTTAATCTTCAATCATATTAAAGATAAATAATAAAATAATAATTCTTGAAACCATTTTTCAAGACTTTATTATTTTAATCTATTCTTCCAGTTCCTTATTTAATAATCTTATTATTATTTGGATTTGAAATTTAAAATCTAATTTTAAATTCCAACTATTAATTAGTAATTCTGTTAATTACTAAATTAATATCAAAAATTCAATTAATCAATCTAATTGATTAATTTAATATATTCCTTTAATTAATATCTAATCAAATTAGATTTGTCAATTAATTCTAACTCTTTAGAAATACTATTTTAATTTTACCTTCATTCAAAAATTGGTGTGACCTTTTAGGTTCACAATTAATACTAGTAGTGGGTTTACAACTCTTTGTAATTTGAGTTATTCATATTAACTCTTATTCTTGAATTAACTCTTTAATTCAAGAACCCACATATCATGGGAACATCTAGCAAGTATCATGAATCTAGTATTAAGTGAATAGCGAGTAAACCTATTTCGATTACAAGTTCATACATGTAAAATCCTTTCGACATCCAATTTCCCGATTAAATCTTTGGGTATGATTTTGTCGAAACCTAAATTGATTTAATAACTATGATTCCATTTCAACTTTAGTAATTCGTTTATGAATCGCTATTCATTCCGCCTTGGCCAAGGACTTTGAATTACTAACTATGAAACACATAGGAAATTCGCTTATCTTCATAAGTGTCGAATCCTTTGTTGGCCACTGACAAACTTCCATACATATTAATATAATACCCAAAATATTCCTTTATACGATTGTGCTAGCAATCAAAAGAATAAATCAAAGTAAAATATAATATGCACAAAGTTACCATCGTGCCTCAAGTCTAAGGATTAATCATGTACTATTGTAACATGAAAATTCTTATTCGACATGATAAATTTTCATTAAGAATTTTCATACGGTCATGTTCAGTGAACTTGTTCTCTAACAAGCACCCACATATATGTATTTGCGTCCCACGCTAATGTTGATGGAATGCAACATTCTTATCCAATAAGCATACATACTATGTGCAAGTCTTTTCCGGATTTATTCGATATCCCATCTCGAAATATCCAACGACTTGGAACTGTATTTAAGATCACAGCTTTCAGGATATGTTCCAAGATCACCATCTCTATGCGCAACCATATCTTATAGCTATAAGTAATCTAGGGATTTTATCTTAAGTGCAAATATATGATAAATGCTTACTCTTAAAATAAAGTACTGCCTTATTATTTAATATAATTCCAATAGATTGTATTTACAAGTAGAATACGTCCAATTTGATTGGAACGCCGGGTATCCTACTATAACAATCTCCCACTTGCCCTAGTTCCAATCACTCATGTATCTTAGACCCATCTTCTCAAGATGTCCTTCAAGCACTTTTTGTGGTAAAGGCTTAGTTAAGGGGTCTGCTATATTTTCTGCTGAGTCGACTCGCTCCATTATGACGTCTCCTCTACCAATGATTTCTCTAATCAAATGGTATCGTCTCATAATGTGTTTGGATCTTTGATGAGATCTCGGTTCCTTTGCTTGCGCAATAGCCCCATTGTTATCACAATAAATCATTATTGGACCAACAACAGATGGTACTACACCCAACCCTTGGATGAAGTTCCTTATCCAAACAGCTTCCTTTACAGCATCAGATGCAGCAATATATTCAGCCTCTGTTGTAGAGTCAGCAATCGTTTCTTGTTTGGAACTTTTCCAACTAACTGCTGCTCCATTCAGAGTGAATAAGTATCCAAACATGGATTTATAGTCGTCTTTATCAGACTGAAAACCAAAATCAGTAAAGCTTCTAGTTTCAATTCTCCATTGCCATGTACCATAAAGATATCCTTAGTCCTTTGTAAGTACTTAAGAATCATCTTAACAACTTTCCAGTATTCTTCACATGGATTAGACTGATATCTACTCGTTACACTAAGTGCATGAGCCACATCAGGTCTTGTACATAACATTGCATACATAATGCTACCAATAGCTGATGCATAAGGTATATGACTCATCCGTTCTCTTTCTTCAGGTGTCTTTGGAGACATCGTTTTAGAAGGTGAAACCCCATGACTCATTGGAATATATCCACGTTTAGATTCTTCCATACTAAACCTTTTTAGTACCTTATTTATGTACATAGACTGGGATAGTCCGATCATCCTTTTAAATCTATCTCTATAGATTTTTATCCCTAGGATAAAGGATGCTTCTCCCAAATCTTTCATGGAGACTGTTTAGACAAACCATGTCCGTGTTGATTGTAACATTCCTATATCATTCCCAATGAGTAGGATATCATCAACATATAGAACAACAAATGCAACTTCATTCCCACTAACCTTCTTATAAACACATGGTTCATCCGGATTCTGATGAAAATCAAACGTTTTGATCGTTTCATCAAACCGAATGTTCCAACTCCTTGAACCTTGTTTAAGTCCATAAATGGACCTTTGAAGCTTACAAACCATTTGTTCGCTCCCACTGGATATGAAACCCTGCGGCTGTTTCATATAAATGTCTTCCTTAATGTTTCCATTAAGAAAAGCAGTTTTCACATCCATTTGTCATATCTCGTAGTCATAATACGCAGCTATGGCTAGCAATATCCGAATAGATTTAAGCATTGCTACTGGTGAAAAAGTTTCCTCATAATCAATTCCTTGTTTTTGAGTATAACCTTTAGCAACCAGTCTTGCATTAAAAGTATTTACTTCTCCATCTCCACCACGTTTTCGTTTGTAAACCCATTTACAACCTATGGGTACAATACCCTGTGGTGGTTCAACCAAAGTCCATACTTTGTTTGAATACATGGAATCTATCTCAGATTGCATAGCTTCTTGCCATTTATCTGAGTCAATGTCCGACATTGTCTCATCATAGCTTATTGGTTCATTATCCAAAAGGAGTCCCTCTTCATTGTTCTCTAACAATAGGTATAGCCTCTCAGGCGCCCGAGAAATCCTTTCAGATCTCCGAAGAGGTTGTGTTACAGATGGTCCAGTCTCGACTGGTATATTATTTGTGGTATTTTGTGGAATTTCTTGTGGTTTTTCATTAAGTTCTATGACTCCACTATTCTTTGGGAGAAACTCTTCCTCTAAGAAAACAACATTCCTCGAACCAAACACCTTTTGTTCAGAGGGGTCATAGAAATAGTATCCAATAGACTCTTTGGATACCCCACAAATTTACATAAGATGGATCTCATATCCAACTTTCCTCCCACTAACTGCTTCACATAAGCAGTACAACCCCATACTTTTAAATACTTGTACGAGGGTGTTTTGCCACACCATATCTCATAAGGTGTGCTGGGTACAGCTTTACTTGGCACTCTATTCAAAATATGTGCTGCTGTTTCTAATGCATAGCCCCAGAATGAAAGAGGTAAACTAGTGGAACTCATCATTGATCGAACCATGTCCAACAATGTTCGATTCCTTCTTTCTGAAACCCCATTTAGTTGTGGAGTTCCAGGAGGTGTCCACTATGAAATAATCCCATTATCTCTTAAATAATAAAGAAACTCATTGGTCAAATATTCACCTCCTCGATCTGATTGAAGAACTTTTATACTACGACCAATTTGTTTCTCTACTTCATTTCTAAATTCTTTGAACTTTTCAAATACTTCAGATTTGTACCTTAATAGGTATACATAACCATACCGTGAATAATCATCAGTAAAAGTTATGAAATAGTAGTAGTTCCCCTTGGCACTGACATTTAGTGGTCCACAAACATCTGTATGGATCAAATCCAACAGACCTTTAGCTCGCTCCACTTGTCCAACAAATGGTGATTTTGTCATTTTACCTTTAAGACATGACTCACAAGTAGGCAACCTTTCCTCTCCCCTAAGGTCGAGTTTTGGTCCCAATTTGTTAATCCTCTTTTCAGATATATGACCTAATCGAGCATGCCAAAGTGTGAATGAACTATGATTATCTAATTTTCTTTTATATTGTTGAATAGTTAGGATAAGACTTTGTGATGTAATGGTATATAACCCATTTGTCAAATTTCTGGAATATATAAAAGTTGTATCTTTGAAAATGGAACATCTTCCATTCTCAATAACAAACTTAAAACCTTCTCTATCCATTACTGGAATAGAAATAATGTTTCTTATAACATCCGGAACATACAAACAATTTGTAAGACAAATTTTTACATCATTATTTAAAGCTAGATAAACAGTCCCAATTGCTTTGGCAGCAACTCTTGCTCCATTGCCCATCCTTAGGATTGTTTCATCATCTTCTAGCTTGTTACTTCTTGCCATCATCTGCAAATCATTGCAAATATGTGAGCCACAGCCGGTATCCAATACCCAAGAAGAATCGTCAACTGATAAGTTAACTTCAACAAAATAAATACCTGTACTTTTCAGGCTAGCAAGATACTCCTTGCAGTTCCTCTTCCAATGCCCAGTTTTACCACAATGATAACATTCATGATTAGACTGAGAATTAACCTTCTCTTTGTTCTTTCCTTTATTGTTATTTTCCCTCTTGTTGGGTTTATTGGGAACCTTTCCTTTCCCCTTCCTTTTCTTAGACTTTAAAGCCTTTGATCCAGAAGTGGATCCAACAAGAAGCACCGGCTTATCCTTTTTGATTATGGATTCAGCCGTCTTTAACATGTTCACTAATTCTGGCAGAGAAGTCTCCATATTATGCATGTTAAAGTTAACAACAAAGCTATCAAATGACGAAGGCAGAGATTGCAGCATGAGATCCACATAGAGTTCATTATCCATAATGACTCCAAGGGACGAAAGCCTTTCAACAAGAGCTATCATCTTCAGCCCATGATCATGAACTGAAGAGCCCTCAGTCATACGACACCTGAAAAGCTCTTTAGATATCTGATATCTAATTTTCCGCGTCCTATCATCATACAACTCTTGTAGATGAAGGAGGATTTCAGAAGCATTATTCAACAATTCGTTTTGTCTCTGTAACTCATTTGACATTGATGCTAACATGTAGCACCGAGCTTGGAGATTGTCATCAGTATGGCGTAAGTATTCTCCATACTCATCAGATGTCTGATCCTCGGGTGGAGGAGGAGGGGCTTTGTCCAATACATAGTCCCTTTTTTCAGACTGTAGAACAATTTTCAGGTTCCTCAGCCAATCATTAAAATTGGGTCCAGTTAATTTGTTTTGTTCAAGGATACTTGCAATTGGATTCTTAGCCATTTTAGTAGAGTGATCTACAAAATAAAAAACGAAGCAGAAAATAATCAGACTATGGAATTTATATTCATTTAATATTAGGTCCTTAACATTAAATGTCTCCCACTATTTTAATTAAAACCCCTATTTTAATTATGAAAATCTAATTTTCATAGTGGGCTTGAAGCCCAATAAAAATATTCCATATCCCAATTTTATGAGTACGCATGAAACATTTATATCGGTAGTCAACTTTTGACAATTGTATCATTATACAACCTTCAAGTTGTTTTGCCTCACTTTTCCTTATATACCTCAATTTTATGACCGTATATATTACTAAGTGTCAAATCAAACCCATCAAACATTCATGATAGTGGCCCACCAGAATGTCCTACGACTCATGATCAACATAAAGAGGAATCCACCTCACGAGTATCACTATACTTAGTAGGGATCACAACTTTCGACACTAAACCACCCCACGACTCATGGTCGGTGATAAAGCATCGTAGCATCTCATGTCGTCTACTTTTGATGGAAGGCTTGGATTAATAAGTTCCAACTTATTTTTATCCATTAATGATTTGATATAGAATTAATCAAATTAATTTTTTAGGGTTCCTTAGATCTCATCAATTACCATCTTTACGTGTGTTTATTTACCGCATTATTCATCACATGAATCACAAGCATAAATAAACCTAACATACATCTAATGCATGCATACGGTGGGATAATCATGTCCTAGCCTATACGACCAATTCGAGCCAAAATGGGTCTATGCCTATGTACGTGATAAAACAAATAAATAGAACTACTTCTATTACAATTTATTTTATCTACCCGTACAAGCACAGGCCTTCAAGATAACAATTTGTAAAATTACCCACACATGCTTGGGCCTTTCGCATCGAACGGACTCCACCTTGATCTAATCTCTTAACGATACAAAAATTTAAAATTTTACAAACAATAAATCAAAAGACTCGCAGGTGTCGATAAATTACATTCGTTTAATCACATTAAATAAAAATGCAACCATCAATCATATTGAATAAAAATGCAATCATTCATCATTATGAATAAAAGGCTCATGATCATCCCATTCATCACATGAATTAAAACATAAAAAATATATATATAATTATTAAGTCACACGACCCGTGTGACAAAGTCACACGACCCGTGTGAGTCCACACGACCCGTGTGATCCTATCACACGACCCGTGTGAAAAACCCGTAAGAAAAAATCAAATTTGTCCTTAAGTCACACGACCCGTGTGGCTCAAGGACACGGCTCGTGTAGAGCCACACAACCCGTGTGACACCTCACACGACCCGTGTGGCTAAAAAATCGATTTTTTTTTATTTATTTTGATAATTAATATGTTTATCATATAAACATTTAATTATCATATAAACTTAAACAAATCAAAATCTATTTTTAAAGATGCTAATCGTAACGTGGCTTTGATACCACTGTTGGGTTCGATATACCGTACGGAACAGAGTTTACAACGGAATTTAAAATTTTATAAGTATTTATCTTATAAATACTTATTCCGTACATAAGTATAACGATATAACGAATAAGCATCATTTAAAATCTAGTAACTTTTACTAATTTTGATTTGATATGTAATTTATAAAAATTACCTTTGTTCTTGAACTCCTTCAAAACCGACGATGTATGAGGAAATCAATTCCCGGTTTGGTAACGATCACTTCTTGTGGTTACTCACTTTAGGAATCCAAATGTCTTCCTTCTAATCGTATCCACCTTTTGAACTTTGGTTCCGACTATAGTTTCTTCGCTAGTAGAAACTACTCAGTTTTTCAAGAAGTATAGAATATATATATTTATAAGGAAATTTTTCAAGAACACTTTCTATTATTATCACTCAACTCTTTGAATGAATTTTCTCTTGGAAGAGTTTTGCTCAAAACTTTTGCAATTAATGTGCAAACATTTTGCACCTATTTATACTAAACATTTTAGCATAAAATAATCAATATTTGATATATTTTATTTTATATAAAATCAGATTTTATTTAAATAATTATACAAAATATTGACTTTTAATTAATAATCTGATTGGTTTATAACCACCATCAATCATTATTATTGTATTAATAAAAATATGATTAATTATGTGGATTAGGTAACAACTCCTAACCACCATAATTAATTTATTCTTATTATTATTTAATCTTCAATCATATTAAAGATAAATAATAAAATAATAATTCTTAAAAACATTTTTCAAGACATTATTATTTTAATCTATTCTTCCATTTCCTTATTTAATAATCTTATTATTATTTGGATTTGAAATTTAAAATCCAATTTTAAATTCCAACTATTAATTAGTAATTCTATTAATTACTAAATTAATATCTAAAATTCAATTAATCAATCTAATTGATTAATTTAATATATTCCTTTAATTAATATCTAATCAAATTAGATTTGTCAATTAATTCTAACTCTTTAGAAATACTATTTGAATTTTACCTTCATTCAAAAATTGGTGTGACCTTTTAGGTTCACAATTAATACTAGTAGTGGGTTTACAACTCTTTGTAATTTGAGTTATTCATATTAACTCTTATTCTTGAATTAACTCTTTAATTCAAGAACCCACATATCATGGGAACATCTAGCAAGTAGCATGAATCTAGTATTAAGTGAATAGCGAGTAAACCTATTTCGATTACAAGTTCATACATGTAAAATCCTTTCGACATCAAATTTCCCGATTAAATTTTTGGGTATGATTTTGTCGAAACTCAAATTGATTTAATAACTATGATTCCATTTCAAGTTTAGTAATTCATTTATGAATCTCTATTCATTCCGCCTTGGCAAAGGACTTTGAATTACTAACTATGAAACACGTAGGAAATTCACTTATCTTCATAAGTGTCGAATCCTTTGTTAGCCACTGACAAACTTCCATACATATTAATATAATACCCAAAATATCCCTTTATACGATTTTGCTAGCAATCAAAAGGATAAATCAAAGTAAAATGTAATATGCACAAAGTTACCATCGTGCCTCAAGTCTAAGGATTAATCATGTACTATTGTAACATGAAAATTTTTATTCGACATGATAAACTTTCATTAAGAATTTTCATACGGTCATGTTCAGTGAACTTGTTCTCTAACAAGCACCCACATATATGTATTTGCGTCACACGCTAATGTTGATGAAATGCAACATTCTTATCCCATAAGCATACATACTATGTGCAAGTCTTTTCCGGATTTATTCGATATCCCATCTCGAAATATCCAACGACTTGGAACTGTATTTAAGACCACAGCTTTCAAGATATGTTCCAAGATCACCATCTCTATGCGCAACCATATCATATAGCTATAAGTGATCTAGGGATTTTATCTTAAGTGCAAATATATGATAAATGCTTACTCTTAAAATAAAGTAATACCTTATTATTTAATATAATTCCATAGATTGTATTTACAAGTAGAATACGTCCAATTTGATTGGAACGCAGGGTATCCTACTATAACACTACCAACATCTATCACATACTTCAGTGTAATTAATCCCATCACTGTGACCATGTAACCTGAATTACACTAACACAAAAGAAAAAGTAGTTTGCACAAGCCATGAGGACCTAGTTGCTTATACATAAATTGGTGGTCCACGATTAGTGCAAACACACAAAAAGTGTTGGAAATTTTAATAGCAAAAATGAATTCGACGGCAATGTGCATCTAAAAAGGAGTGACCGTAACAGGAAAGCTAGAATCCTCAGAAATAGGCTCACAATTGATATATATATTATGCTAATTAAATAATAATTCACATATATATATATATATATATATCAACTCATCAAAACCAGCACACTAAGCACACATTATACATCGCCCGGTTACTGTTCTCGGGAAGCTCGAATGAAAGAATCGAAACAAGGCCGAAACAGCGTCACGAATGTGCCGACAGGGCTCGACGGCTAAGCCTTGGCTCGCTCTAGAGTTGTGCGGCTGATCAGCGGAGGCCGGACAACAATAAACGGGTCCCGACGGCAACGCACAACAAGAAAAAACGCACGACAATGCACGAACAACGGGAACGGAGTCTCGGGCTCGCGGGTATCGCACGTCAGGTCGCTGGGGCTTCACGCGAGACAGCAGCGGTGCTCACAGCAAAGCGCGGGAGCACACCGGGGTAGCAATCGGAGGTGACGATCAAAAAAAAGGAAAACTTGTCGGGGCTTGCGCACGGGACTGGGACCTGCTGGTTTTTGACCGCCGAGGGTCGCCGCTTCCAGGTTGCAGCGACGGGGACGGCGGGATAGAAGCTTGCCAGCAGTCTCGCGATGTTGGTACTCCCGAAGGTGACGATGTACAACAACGAGGGGCGCTGCTCGCGGTGGTCTTGGAGTCGCGACCTGCTGTGCGCCGAAGGATGATGGTGGTGAGATGGTGAGTTCTCTTCTTGACCTCAACTGACGGCTTTGCAGTAGCACTTCGCATCCATCTGTACAGGAACATCAACACCAACAGCCACACTCTTCTTGTTCTGCTCGTGCAGGGATTGCTACTTCATTCTTCTTTTTTTTAAACACCGAGAGGGAGAGGAATTCTGCTAGCGAAATCGAGAGAGATCGAGGGAGATGAGGGATTTGGAGAGGCTGCGGGAATTCAGGAGAGAGAGAGTTGGGATCGATTTTATAAACCAAACTAGGGTTGGGAAGTCTTTGCAACCAAGTAACCCACACACAAGAGAGAAAGAGGAGAAACGGGCCCGGGACGGGCTAGGCGTGCAGGTTTCGGGCCTAGGCGGGGTTTCTCGGTTCGACTAATGGTTCGGGACAGTATATTTAATTCGTACAGTGAAATTAGTCTCGAATAATACTAGCAATAATGATCCGAAAATTAAAACCAAATTAGGTCGGGCCCCTGGCCGAAATATTTAGCTCTTTTGGGCTGAAAATAATAAGCCTCGATTCTGGGTTCTCGGGCCCGATTTATTCCGACAATAAAACTCACTCGGTTGATCGCACAACAATTAAAATAAAAATCGGATAATATTTATATATAAAATACACGCATTAATTATGTGATAATGATAATACACATTTAGACATTTAATTGACAATTAGGCATTTAATAATAATAATAATAACAACAACAACAACAACAACAACAACAACAACAACAACAACAACAACAATAATAATAATAATAATAATAATAATAATAATAATAATAATAATAATAATAATAACAATAATAATAATGATAATAATCCCAAAATTATCCATAAATAAACGGGGCGCTACAGTCTACCCACCTTACAAAAAATTCTGACCTCGGAATTTGAACAAAGATACACAAAACACAAGGAGAAAACCCCGAATCAAAACTCAAAGTTCGGGTACTTCCGTCGGATATCAGCCTCTCTCTCTCCCAAGTCGCCTTATCCTCGTCATGCCATCTCCATCGCACCTTTGACGAGACTAGCTGCCCGGTACTTAGCTGATGAACCCTACGGTCCAAAACAGCCACCCGTACCTCAACCTAGGTAAGATCTCACTCGACCCGCAACTCGCCAAAGTCCACACCACATGCTCAGGGTCACGCAAGCTCTCCCAAAACATCACACGTGGGATACGTCGTGAACCCTGCCAAAACTAGTGGTAAAGCCAAGCGGTATGCTAGCTCACTGACTCGTTCGAGTATCACACATGGCCCTACGAATCACGGCTAAAGTTTTCCTCTCTTCCTGAAACGGATCACACCCTACCTCGATGCATCCTATAGGAACACAAGATCACCTACCTCGATCCAGTACAGCGGCGTTCTAAACATACGCCCGTACAACTCCTCACAACGCATCTATCGACACACAAGACTCCAAACAGTCTTCTAGTGTATTGACATCATGCTACAAACCTCCCCCAACTGGGGTCGACACGTGGTATCAAGCTTCAGTACCGTGCCCGGGTCACGCTGAAAACTTGCCCACTAACACACTCTTCATAGTCTCAACCTATGAAGCATCATAGTCTCCAATCGAGACTCGTGACACCGCTCGACAAGACTGTGGAGTCACAAGTTTGGCAATTTGAGACCATCTCACACATGGCATAGGATTCTAATCGAAAAATCCCTCTTGTCGAAATTTATTGATCAAGGGAAACCCCACAACAGTTCAGTGAAGCTTGGAGCTCTCGGTTCAGGGTTCAGAAGAAAGCTTCAATGTCTAAGGTCTACCGTACACACTGTAGTGGGGAGTTCGAGCATTCAGTGATGGTGGCTGCAGCTCACGTGCGAGTTAACGATCGACCCCAGCCGGTAGCCTCACGTCTCTCAACACAGGCTTGCGTGCTCGAACACCACTTCGCGTGGCTACACCAAGACAGGATCGGTGCTCGGGTCAAGGTGCAGTCGAAAAGTTCTCAATTCCATGGTTCGAAATCTTTAAGGTTTTCGGATAGATAAAATTTTCACGAGACGAAGTCTGGGATTCCACAAAACATTTTTTTTTTCCTCCAGGATTTAGGAATTTAGCAAATTAAAAAAAAAAAAAATCAAGGATACAAATCAAAACAAGGCAAGAAACTGAGTTCCAAGTTTACCACCCTTTTTCCCAATTCAGAACAATTAATCACACGAATATGCACGATAGGAATATGAATAAAATTCCCAAGAGATCGAACATCGGCATCCCCAGTTAGGATTAATCCTAGCTCGTTTGCCGAACAAATAAAATGATTAGCTCGTTTGACTCTTCCAACTAACAACGTCGGCCGTCACGTCAGATATTACTCACGTAGCTAATATTCAGCGGTCCTAAATGAGCCTAACTCGCTTATACTGCCTCTAGCTTCCTCACTTCGAGATCTCAGCGTGAAGCTTTTCTCGGAAGTGTTTTCAGTCAACAATGTAATACCATGCAGGTAGGTCATGCAGATCACGTAGCCATGCAGAATAAAGGTTAAAACTCATTTACGAAACATAACACTAGTTTGCAAAAATGGCACATGAGCAACATCATTAAATCAGGTATATTTTGCAGCACATAAGCAAAATAAGCATGATTCTAGATATACAAATCCTAAAATATGTAGCTATAAAACATATGAAGAACTTGAAAACAAATAAGGTCATTAAACAAAAGATAAATCAACAAACATTCATTATAAAGAAACAGTAAAAAACTGAGAACATGTCACTGATCAGAATTTCTGTGAACACACTTAAAGCATCTCAGTAAATCATCAAAATCTCGAGTTACAAAATTTCAAATCATGCAAGCTCAAACCTTACAGAAACTACACAAGCAAGGCTACAACTTTCATGTTGATCGATTTCACATTCGAACACATTTGGTACACCAAAGCAGGACAAACATTTACACTTCAAAAACAGATACGGTTTTATAAAAACTAGACATACTACCACTTTGTAAAAATCATTTAAAATCCATATAAATTCCAAATGACATGCTTACAAGACCAACAGGAAGCTAAAGAGTAATGCTACAACTTTCATGAAGACATGTATGGTAAATAAGGGCATTTGATCATAGTTTATGCATCAAACATTTGAAACATGGTTGAAGTCCGAGAACATGATTATACAACTTACAGGGCCTCAGTAAAATTGGATTATCTCATGCTTCAGACATGCTTTTGGATTGACTAACAAAAAGCTAACACATAAAGCTATATATCTCATGAAGACCATGTTCGCATATGAGCACAATCAGGCATCGAAAACAGACAAAACATTTTATACGACATGCTTTCGGGTTTTAAGAAAACTGTTTGAACAATCGTTTTTAAAAACCATATCTCCCTCAACTTAGATCAGATTTACTAAATTTCGAAACTCGCTGAAAACAAAAGAAACATGCTATATTTCTCAAGACGAATTCAACTCCAAAAACCACGGTCTTGGAAGCATACTGGTCATGATACATAGGTACGGAAAACAATGAATTTGCATGCTAAACACATCGAGACTTAATCATATTTAAATAATCATAAGCATATTAAACCAATCCACTAGGCATGAATATCAGTATATAATCCACACATATTCGTACCTTAACCCAACAGCGTGCCACAAATTCACGGGACATAATGTTCACACGGTGTCTGATCGATCCACCCGTTCCTTGGACGATATCACAGTTTTCTATATCAGCCTTCATGACTTCCACTCAACTTAATGCACAAGACTTAACCACTGTCGCTTCTCCCGAGGTCTAACTACCCTCGAGGGTCGTGACAGTGATGTGCATTAGATTTTCCCCCTAACTATGGGGTCGATCATCGATCTGCTCGTGGGACCTAAACACAACTCCCGGTCCACATTGACTGGGTATAAATCTCCGGGTAATCGCTTTCAATAGGGACTTACTCAGTTCTCAACCTTTTTCTTGCGAGATAGATAAAAAATGATCCTACTCCGAGGACACTGAACGAAACTTGTAGCAAGAATACTGCTATCGACGCTCAATTAAAACATTAATAAAAAGAACTCACAACAAAGAGTTTTTAAAGATACAACAGAACTCCCTACCACTAGAGTTCGATTTAATCAAGGGTGGATAGATCCTAAGCCCCAAATATAACACATACTAAAATAACAATTATTCACAAATAATCTCAGTACTATTTATGACTTACCTTAAGCAGTGCGGCATGACGAAGACGAATGGTCAATGAGTATACTCATATATTCATAAATGCACAAAAATCACGTATAAACCAGTCTATAGAAACGCAAACTGACTCTGTTAACAAACTGTAACGCCCTAATGATTTTTAAAGACAATTCTGGACTTACCCAAAAATCCTGTTTAAAAAAAATCGAAACCATTTATCGATTTATAAAACATTTGGCGCTACTCGAGAACTTTTCAAAGTTTAACACATAATCAGCATAAAGAAAATGAGAATATTCAACATAATTCAAGTTCCAAGACTAGATTTCAACATATCTAGCAATAAGATTGTCAACATAATCCAAACTGATAAAAATAATCCACATGGTTCAACAATTTAACTAATCCCAAAAGCAATAGGGAAAAATAACAAAGGTTGATAATCTTAACATAAATATCAAAGCATGCGGAAGCAATATAAAGCAACAATAATGTTTGACCATCCACTCGTCTTCAGCCTCGTCATGCCCAACACGTGCATAACCTGCATCCATGAAGAGCAGCTAGGGATGAGCACAAATATAATCGAGGTGCTCACCACTATGCATAATATATTGATAGGAACCCTATACTAGAGTTATATGCAAGTACGTGGTCAATCACTCTCCTACTCATCACTATACTCATGTGCACACCTATCAAAAGCCGCCAGGGGCAAGCCCAAACTCGTCAGCGAGAGTACAGTCGTGCTGAGGTTCAACATCAACGGTCACGGCCCATCGACTATGCTAAAATGAGTCTACCTATCACCAGGTTGGAGATCACCACCACTAGGCACCGTCTCATGACTCACACATACATTCATAGACACTTAGTATAAAAATCTTATCTCAATTATAGCATAGCAAATTTTGAATTAAAACCCACCTGGATACCGAGATATAGCCAAACACAGAGTTGAGGAAAATAAGTAGGCCGAGAACACAGCTCGTCAAAACTTACATTATACAAAATAGACCTATAAGAGACTATCCCACACATGAACACTTATAACTACACTCATGCGATATCACTCAACCACATAGTTCATAATAGCATGTTTGCGCAACGAACTCGCATAGTCTCAGCATTTTCAAAGTAACAGGAGTTATAAGCATGCTAACCAGGTGATTCCAAAACTATAGAGTAGATAACATATATATCCACAACTTTCATGTTGATCACTTAAGCAAAAATTGCTTTACAATTGAGTTTAAGCATAAACTACTTAGGTCAAGAAATCTGCCAACATAACTATTTATAAAATTACAGCACCACACTAAAACGACAATAACTCAAGTTATATAATTCCAAATCATGCAAATTCAAAACCTACAGAAACTAAACAGGGAAAGGTACAAGTTCCCAGAAGAGAATTTTTAAAATAATAACGTTAAAGGCCTCTTTTCAGAGCATACATTTCAATCATATACACAACCACTGTATTAAAAATTCTGGGCATAACCCCAACTTGGAAAAATCATATAAAATCGACCAAAACTTCAAATTGCATGATTTCAACTCCTAATGAAAGCTTATAGCGAGTGCTACAGTTATCATGATGATCATATTTTCACATAGCCACATTAATATCATAAAAACAGCCCGGCATCTTAATTCACAAATCTGCCCAGAATTACAAAAATTGCATGCATGTATAACTTCAAAAATTCATAATAAATACAAATCAACTCCAAATCACAAAATTCCAAAACTCTCAGAAACCTAACTCAAAGCACTACAAAATTATTGAAGAAAACTTGACCAGAAAATAGCTACTTTTTTACGAAAAACTGGGCATAAATAGAGGCTATAACTTGAAGTTTTTAATCCAATCTCAATCCAAATCACACACTCATGAACATAACATCAACAAGTCTCATATAATCACAACATATATCTCAAATACGCACATTTAAGACATAGGGAGGTCAGTCCTAAAATGATTCAACATGATCCCACATGCTTTCACATAATACGAATATTTTTCACATAAAAACTATTGATTCCTCACCCTAGCAGATATTAATCATCAAAACTCCATAAGTTTCACATATTCACATCAGTTATGATTCCTACTCGATGTTATTTAAAAACAGAATAGAGCATATTCCAAATAAATCAACAGCTACCAACATCTATCACATACTTCAGTGTAATTAATCCCATCACTATGACCATGTAACCAGAATTACAATAAAACATAAGAAAAATTAGTTTGCACAAGCCATGAGGACCTAGTTGCTTATACATAAATTGGTGGTCCACGATTAGTGCTTATACACAAATCGACCCGTGAGGCAATTCTTTAACATTGCTATGTCCGAATTGAGAACTCCTAACCTTTCGAATTCGTCGGAGGAAAAAATTCAACGAGCATAAATTCCGCTATCCAACTTTATTAACTTGGCCCCGGCAGGAAACATATATGCCAAGACAGCGACGATGAAGATCAAACCTCCGGGCCCGGGTATTGTCATATCAACTGTGAGAAGGTTGAAGGTTGGAACGGCGCGCGTCAGCGGCCGGGGCGTAACGGCCCGGCCCTCTGTCAGAGGCAATGCTGGCCTCAACCTCTCTAGGTTGTGGTCGGCCAGGTTTTCCTGACAGAGGAAGGTGTTTGGTCGACGGGGATCACTTCCCAGAACCCGACAGAGCCCATCGGTTCAGAGCGTGGTGCTCGGGGTCAATCTCATGCTGGAGTTCTACATGGAACTCCACAAACAAGCTGCACCTACAGCTCATCTTCCTGGCGTCTGAGTGCTGTGGTAGGCTGGTAGCTCGTCAGCTCCCTCGTCCTAGCGTTTTTTTAGGCTTGGCTGGTCCTTTGATTTTTTTTTTTTAACTTTGTAATCGACTGGGGTTGAAGCAACTGTAAAAGTAGTAGTGTAGGGATTTCTATTCGATCTTTTATTCTGCGAAATACAATCTTCGCATATTATTCGCCTAGTTGGTGCATAATAAGAAAAAGAAACTATTTTTGGAAATTTTCTATTCTGCGACTGTTAGAGGTATGCTGTAAAAGCTGTGTTTTGCAGTTTCTATCAATTCCATTTTGATCTGGCAATCATGTTTCGGTCAAAGTACATATGTTTGCAGTTTATTT
>CACSLK010034108.1:833469-852785 GCA_902706635.1 Striga hermonthica | reverse complement strand
TTTTGGCTGCGATGGAAAGATATGGTTTTGAGAAGTGAAAGGTCGCCTCTTCAACAAAGAGAATGAAAGGTTAATGAATACATATAGCATTTAAGGCTAGGTAGATATACATCAACTCAACAACTAATGAGGAAGCATGCAAATCCTCATTGTTTTTTAGGTGTAAAAGCAGACAATCAATCAACGCGGTGCGTAACTTATGCGAACAATATGCGAAGCATTTTCGATGTGGATATACGGTGCAGACAATCAATCAATGCAGTGCGTAACGTATGCGAATAATATGCGAAGCACTTTCGATTCTAATATGCGGTGCAGACAATCAATCAATGCGGTCAATATGGATATGCGAAAAAAATGGCGGATAGTCGTAAATTATGCGGCTTTTAATTTGGATATACGATTCGTTAATTATGCGGTTGAAGACTAGGCGAATCATCCCAGTTGTGCGATTATTATGGGATATGATATGGGAATCGCACAATCAACCCAATTGTGCAATTATTATGTTACATGTTATGCAAATCGCACAATGAACCTAATTGTGCAATTATTATGTTACATGTTATGCGAATCGCACAATCAACTTAATTGTGCGATTATTATGGGGACATGTTATGCGAAACGCGCAATCAACTCAATTGTGCGATTATTATGGGACATGTGTGATGTGTGCAGGTCAACCCAATTTCGATTTTGACAATTGTACCTGGATTACGAACATTTGCTTCTCATTGACCTCTTTGTCTTCGTCGCCTGACTCACCATTGTGTGTGTTTGTTTGGTCATCATTATTGTCATCGTCACGAGAATGACCTGGTTGGTTCGAACAACTCGAGGTTTGATCATCAGTGCCCCGAGGATATCCAGTATGTGTAAATGAACTAGGGTCTACTTGATGTGAATATGGGGCCTCGTGGGAAAATGCAGAACTACCAACACCAAAAGAACTCGGAAATACACCTTGGGACGCCATCATTTGCATGAAGCTTTGTTTCGCCGTCCCCGAAATCCCTACATTTACTCGCTTCTCCAACTCCACGTAAATGTTGGGATTTCTTTGTTCTTCAATCAGCTCTAAGATATCCTCACTGGATTCGATTTTCATTTTCACAACTCGTTCCCTTCCATCAAATACTGCCCACAATATGTACTCAAAATTACAAGGATCGGCCTTCAATAATGCTTGAGCACGAGAAACTACTTCAGAATATATTTGTCGACCGTAATTTATTCTCATCAGCTCTGCCACTCCACCAAGATATGAACCCTCGCAAAACGAACCACCAAAGTGCACCAATACTCTAACACGGTTGCTAGCCATTCAAATAAGTGAACAACAAAAAGAACTAAAAAAAGAAACAGAAAAATGCAGTAGATGAATGGTGCAGGCGTTAAATTGTTAGAGATCACTGTTTTTTTTGCCTGCATGATAAATGCAGAGACCGAATCCTCACCTGTGAAAAAGCAGTCAATTAATGAGGTGCGCAACCTATGCAAAAGATCTGCGAACGAATTCCGAATAGTCGTAAAATTGCCAGGTCGATATGGCCCTGCGAAAACTGGCGCATAATCGTCAAAAAAAATATGCTTTATTCGAGTTGGTTATGCGATTCTTAAATATGCGAGCGAAAAAATTGTCACATAATTGTCAATTATCCGGAGGATATATGCGAAATTGTTTCGCCTATTTAGTAAATTATGCGATTGACTTGGATATGCAATTACCAGAAAATGCATATTCAACAAACTATGCGAATTAGATGCGAAATATTTTCGCAGTTATAAATTTGGAAGGTTGATATAGCCCTGCGAAAAGAAGGCGCATAATCATCGTAAATTATGCTGCAAATCGATTTGTATATGCGATTACTAAAAATGCGAAAGATGTTCGCACATTATAAATTATGCGTTTGATGTGGATATGCGATTAAAAAAATGCAAAATGTTTACGCATAGTCATAAATTATGCGGCCGATTGGATATGCGCCGGTTCCTTTGGACATGCGAGTGTAATATCGCATAGCATTTCGTGAGTTTTGGGGTGTAAAAGAAGTTATTTGATGGGGCGGTGTGAAAAAGAAAGAATAGATTTATAACGGGGTGAAAAAGATTTTGACCCTTAATTATATAATAATGATAATACACGATTAGACATTTAATTGACAATTAGGCATTTAATAATAATATTAATATTAATGATAATAATCCCAGAATTATCTATAAATAAACGGGGCGCTACAGTGGCCTTTCGTGCTCACGCCCCCACTTCTTTTTCTTTTTCAGATAACAAGGGCGGGCTGGAGGTGTGCGCTCAGCTTGGTGGTTGTGGTCGTGGACTTGGCCCAGTTTTCCATTCTTGTGGGATTTTGTACATTTCAGGCTGTATATATATTTACGCCACGAGTATTTACTTCCGCTTGCTTTTCAGTTATCAGTTCTCGAACTTGCATTCTAGTATTTTAGATTACCAGATTTTACCTGGTCCCCTAATGTGACTTGGGTTCAGTATAGTATGCTTGTTTGAAATTATGTTTTCTTTATGTCTAACCTAGTAGTTAGACCCAGTTTAAGGAAAACAGATTTTCAGAACAGACAAATTTTCAATAGCATCCCGAGTTTTGATTTCGCAAATTTATATGTATTTTTAGAAAAGATTTTGCGAAAATTTTACTCTTTTATTAGTAAGAAAGCGGGATGTTACACCTTCGGTTTCGTTAAGCTCAAAGTACTGCACAGCCCGATTGAGCCAAGCGTCGGGGTTGTTTCCGATGAAGGAGGACAAGGTGAGCCTCGTGTAACACCCCGCTTGCTTACTAATATCAGTCAATTTTTCGCAAAATCTTTTCTAAAAATACTTATAAATTTGCAAAATCAAAACTCGGGATGCTACTGAAAACTTGTCTGTTTTGAAAATCCGTTTTCGTTAAACTGGGTCTAACTACTAGGTTAGACATAAAGAAAACATAATGTCAAACAAGCATATTGTACTGAACCCAAGTCAAACTAGGGGAACGGGTAAAATCTGGTAATCTGAAATACTAGTATGCGAGTTCAAAAACTGATAACTGAAAAGCATGCGGAAGTAAATACTCGTGGCGTAACAATATATATAGTCTGAAATGTATAAAATCCCACAAGAATGGCAACTAGCCAAAGCCACTGTAACGCCCCGTTTGATTTTTATTATTGAAGATTATTATTTATTATTATTATTATTATCATCATATTATATTGTCCTAAAAGATGATATATTGCCCCGTTCAATTTAATTTAATTAAGTCAGTCAGAAATTCAGTTTAAATCGGACTAAGGATCGATTTATATCTTCGCGTATTGACCGAACCGAGCCAAAGTCAAACTGGGGTCAAACCGGACACTTAGAAATAATTTCCAAGTCATTTGGCCTCTTAGCTTGCCAGGCCCGCACAGCCCGCGCGCAGCCCGCGCACAGCTCAGCCCGCGCCCCGTGCCCAGTGCAGCCCGCGTCCAGCTCGCGCCCGCAGCTAGCCAGTGCACGCGCGCAGACAGTGATGACGAATCGTGTCTTTACTCTATTCCGGGTTGTGAATAAACGGTGCACTCGGGCCTTCGTTTATCCACGATAGGTGTATCTAACAGACACACTACGGCCTTCTCCTAGATACCGTGACTTCAAGACGCTCTAACGGCCTTCTCTCCGACACTGTATGTAAACACGCACTAACGGCCTTGTTTAAACACACGTTAAGAACATCAGTTCCCCCTCAAGATTGGCTCACCAATTCAATACATCATTCAACATGTAAAATATGATGAGATACATGGGGTATTTATAGGTGCATAAATTAAATCTAAGCCTAAATAAACTAGATCTCCTAAATCTTGCAAGAATAGAAATCCTAACTCTAGAAAATCTCCTAACATCTTCTACTACTAATAAATAAAAGCAATATGGAAATAAAATCCTAACATTACTAAAATACTAATTGTCTTGACTTGCACTCCAAGCATAACTTGAAGCACAAGCCAATCGCACGCCCAAGTCCACCGCCTCGCGTGCGCCGCCCTTCGGCCGCTACTCCTTGTCGCGCGCGGTAACCCGCACGCTTGACTTCCACGCAGCGTCCCTCGTTCCCGCCATCCATGCGCGCGCTGTGTCGCGCGCGTCGCTTCCAGCCCCTCCTATTCCTTCCGCGCATGGGCATGCGCTCGCGCCTGTCGCCCACTCGCGCGCCATCGCGCGCTCCGCGTCCTCGTCGTCTGCTTCCTGCACGTGTGCGCCCGCGCCTGGCATTCCTATGCCCACACGGCCACGGCTTCCTCCCGCGTCACCCATACTCGCGCGCCCAACGCCTTCCGCGTCCTCGCTGCCCAGGCCCCGCGCGTCCCGGTCACCGTCCGTGCCCCAATCGCCTACGGCGCTCCCTACCGCTTCCGCTACTCCGCGAGTCGCTTGCCTCGCCCGCGGGCTCCAATCACCTCCTGCGCATCCCCGTGCGCCCGCTGCGTTGCACGCACCTTCCCTGCCATCGGACAGCTCACCCGTGCGCCTATCGCACCCCGTCGTTACGTCACCGGACGCCAACGCGTCCCAGTCGACGTCCGCGACTCGCCCGCCAACCGTACTCCCGCGTACATTGTCCTGCTCCGTCCAACCACGCGCATCATGGGCCGATGCGCGCCATTCGCCCATTAGCCGTTCGCCGTCGCCCTTCTCGTTGCCGATCGTCACCGTTGGTTCGGGCCATGGGTCCCAACCCTTCAACCTTACACAACCTTCCGCCGGTATCCACCACCCTTCTTCAACCCATCTCAAACCACGCCTTCTAGCCTCTTTCTTTTGAGCTCGTCTCTTCCTAGTGCACGGTCCACAACATTGGCTTGATTTTCGAGCCTTGGCTTTGCTTTGCCTCTTGGCCGTCCGTTTCCCTACCTTCGACTTCAGCTTGGGCCACAAACTTTTGGCCAATTTCGTACACATGATGGCCGGTAAATAGGACTTGTCGGCTCCTCCAGCATGTTCTCCAGCCATAGATCGAGATCGTCGCCATCATCATCCTCTGACTCGCCTGGGTTGATGACCACTTCCGTATCATTCCCCTCCTCTTTGAGACTTTCCTTGTCCTCAAGGATCAGAAAATTCAGCTCCCCTTCATCTTCACGGTCATGAGCATCGATCACCATCGCTTCTCGAGCTTGTACGAGTTGTCGCTCGTATTCTTCGATATTCCTTCGCTCATGAAGCTCATCTAAATATGTTTTCTCCCATGGTGTGAGCTCTCTTTCCAAACCTTCCAACATCTCAAGATCTTCCCAATCTAATTCATCCAATGGAGGGTAAGACAATTTTTTTTTTTACTCTAAAAATTCGAAAAAATTTCGAACCAAAAAAAAAAATAAAACAAAGAGAAATTCGGCCCCTCAACAAAAGGTAATAACCGAAACAAAAATTAAACAAAGGACTAGCAAGATGACATTTTTTTTTTTACGACTTTTCGAAAAATAAAAGGGAAAATTCGAACCAAAATCGAACCCCAACAAAAAATAAAGAGAAATTCGGCCCCTCAGCAAAAGGCAAACCAAAAAAAAGAAAAAAGATGGATAGATAATGAACACGATCAGCACCTCTCAATGAAAGCACCAATGATGATGGATCGTGTCTTTACTCTATTCCGGGTTGTGAATAAACGGCGCACTCGAGCCTTCGTTTATCCACGATAGGTGTATCTAACAGATGCACTACGGCCTTCTCCTAGATACCGTGACTTCAAGACGCTCTAACGGCCTTCTCTCCGACACTATATGTAAACACGCACTAACGGCCTTGTTTAAACACACGTTAAGAACATCAGTTCCCCCTCAATATTGGCTCACCAATTCAATACTTCATTCAACATGTAAAGTATGATGAGGTACATGGGGTATTTATAGGTGCATAAATTAAATCTAAGCCTAAATAAACTAGATCTCCTAAATCTTGCAAGAATAGAAATCCTAACCCTAGAAAATCTCCTAACATCTTCTACTACTAATAAATAAAAGCAATATGGAAATAGAATCCTAACATTACTAAAATACTAATTGTCTTGACTTGCACTCCAAGCATAACTTGAAGCACAAGCCAATCGCACGCCCAAGACCACCGCCTCGCGTGCGCCTCGCCCTTCGGTATCTACTCCTTGTCGCGCGCGGTAACCCGCGCGCTTGACTTCCACGCAGCGTCCCTCGTTCCCGTCATCCATGCGCGCGTTGTGTCGCGCGCGTCGCTTCCAGCCCCTCCTATTCCTTCCGCACATGGGCATGCACTCGCGCCTGTCGCCCACTCGCGCGCCATCGCGCGCTCCGCGTCCTCATCGTCTACTTTCTGCGCGTGTGCGCCCGCGCCCGGCATTCCTATGCCCACACAGCCACGGCTTCCTCTCGCGTCACCCATACTCGCGCGCCCAACGCTTTCCGCGTCCTCGCTGCCCAGGCCCCGCGCGTCCCGGTCACCGTCCGCGCCCCAATCATCTACGGCGCTCCCTACCGCGTCCACTACTCCGCTACTCCGCGCTTCCCTCGCCCGCGGGCTCCGATCACCTCCTGCGTATCCCCGTGCGCCCGCTACATTGCACGCACCTTCCCTGCCATCGGACTGCTCACCCGTGCGCCTATCGCACCCCGTCGTTACGTCAGCGAACGCCAACGTGTCCCAGTCGACGTTCGCGACTCGCCCGCCAACTGAACTCCCGCGTACATCGTCCTGCTCCATCCAACCACGCGCATCATGGGCCGATGCGCGCCATTCGCCCATTAGCCGTTCGTCGTCGCCCTTCTCGTTGCCGATCGTCACCGTTGGTTCGGGCCATGGGTCCCAACCCTTCAACCTTACACAATCTTCCACCGGTATCCACCACCCTTCTTCAACCCATCTCAAACCACGCCTTCTAGCCTCCTTCTTTTGAGCTCGTGTCTTCCTAGTGCACGGTCCACAACATTGGCTTGCTTTTCGAGCCTTGGCTTTGCGTCGCCTCTTAGCCGTCCGTTTCCCTACCTTCGACTTCAGCTTTGGGCCACAACCTTTTGGCCAATCTCGTACACATGATGGCCGGAAAATAGGACTTGTCGGCTCCTCCAGCATGTTCTCCAGCCATAGATCGAGATCGTCGCCATCATCATCCTCTGACTCGCCTGGGTTGATGACTACTTCCGTATCAGACAGGCCCAGCGCACGCCCGCAGCGTGCAGCCGCGCGGATGACGGATCGTGTCTTTACTCTATTCCGGGTTGTGAATAAACGGCGCACTCGGGCCTTCGTTTATCCATGATAGGTGTATCTAACAGACGCACTACGGCCTTCTCCTAGATACCGTGACATCAAGACGCTCTAATGGCCTTCTCTCCGACACTGTATGTAAACACGCACTAACAGCCTTGTTTAAACACACGTTAAGAACATCAGTTCCCCCTCAAGATTGGCTCACCAATTCAATACTTCATTCAACATGTAAAATATGATGAGGTACATGGGGTATTTATAGTTGCAAAATAAATCTAAGCCTAACTATACTAGATCTCCTAAATCTTGCAAGAATAGAAATCCTAACACTAGAAAGCAATAAAATCCTAAACCTACCAAATAACTAATGCTTGGCTTGCACACCAAGAAATTCTAGAATGCTCCCTAATTAAAATCTCCCCACGCCCAACTCTCGGCCGCCTTCCAATCCTCACGCGTCCCACGCGTATGCGCGCGCCGCCCGTCCGCTTTGCCTAATCCTCGGTGCCTTAGGACTTGCGCGCCCCTATCGCACGCGTGCGCCTGCGCGTGCGCCCAGCCTGCGCCGCCCTTCCCTTGCGCTTGCGCCCAAATCCCATCGCCTATGCCTACCGCGCATAGGCATGCGCCCGCGTTACCCATACTCGCGCGCTCGTTGCGCGCCTCGTTGCCGCTACCCGTTGATGAAGATCGCATGTCCCGACTGCCGATAAGCCGCTAGCCCGCGCCTTGAATCGCCGATAGGTGCTTCTCGAGCCACAACCGCGCCTCTTGAAACGAATAAAATTGCAATAGAATTTTGGTGGAAAACTAAAGCAAAGTGTTTGAACAAAAGTTCAGAATTTTCTACTACTAACTAAGACTATTCAAGATTCAATTCATCATTCTATTCTTCTAATTATGAAGAGTACATGGGGTATTTATAGGTGCAAAGTAAATCTAATTCTAATCTAACTAGATCTCCTAATTCATGCAATAAAATAAATCCTAATGCTAGTAAATCTCCTAATATCTTCTACTACTAATAAATAAAAGCAATAAGGAAAGTAAATATACTAGAGTCCTAATTAACTTGATCTTTAAATCTCTTCCTTTGCTTGCACTCCAAGTCGCCCTCAAGACCCCTAGCCGCCCTCTTGGATGCCCACCGCCCGCGCCACCTTGCCCTAGTCCTCGAGGACTAGGGTCGTGTCTCCTATGGCCGTCTATCCTCTTGCCTCGAGGAGTAAGGTATCGAGCCTTGTGTACGCTATTCCTATTCCTTGAAGGATAATGCTTCGAGCCCATATCCACTATTCCTATTCCTACTAGGAATATGTTCCTGGTTACGTTTTCTGATCTTTCGAGGATTACTCCCGTCACCGATCTCCCACGCGTGTTCCGGCACTCAACTGCTTTTTCTATTCCTGCGAGGATTAGTATTCGTGCTTTGCCTATTCCTACGAGGATTAGGCTTGCAACTCCGGTCTTGACTTGTGTCTCGCGCGTGTCGCCTTGCGCCCCTGCGCTCTGTTCGCCTATCGCGCCTAATGCCCGCGCATCGCCCATTGCTGGATGCGCGCCCGTCCATCCGCAGCAACCCCCCTCCCGCGCTATCCACCCAACAACCTCCCTCTGCACGCCACTTCGCGTAACCACCAAGCGCCATGCGCGTCTACGCCAATGCGCGTGTGCGCGCCCTTCTTGAATGCGCCCTTTCTTGCGCCCGAACGTCGTATGCCTATGGACCATCTTCTCACGTGCCTTTGCGCACCTCCATGCGCGACTCGCATACGAGCTCGTACCCGTCTCTTAGGCCATGCATGCATCGTTTTTGCTCTTTTTCCAGCCTCATCGGGTTGTCTCGGCTCTTGGCCCTTCTTGTCGTCGGGCCTCGAAACCCACTTCCGTATCATTCCCGCCCCCTTTGAGAATGTCCTTGTCCTCAAGGAATCATCATAGAACATCCAAACTTCGGGCACTCCTTCTTTAAACGCGCACGCATCCTATTCACGGTCCTCCTCGACTAAGACTTTACTCTTGACATGGATAGTAAGTTGGGACGTCGCCTTCTCTTCGGCCTTTAGGACTTCGAACGTAACCACTTCATGGCCCTCCTCGTTCTCGACTCCATCGGCCTCGCTCATAACCTCTTTGTTGAATGAATGCAGTTTCTCACACTCGACCAACTCGACCATAATTTCCACCTCATACTTATCGTGCTTGACCAATTCGACCTCCGGCTCTTTCTTGGACTTGCCTTGGGCCTTGCCGCATGGTCTCGACTCCTTCAAAACATTGGTCCTGCTCGTCATGTGCTCTTGGGGTCGTTCGCGTCCGTGCGGCTGTGGTGGTGGCCATCCCCTTTGGTGTTGGAGATGGTGCGCCACCTCGTCGAACCTTCGGTTGATGGCCTCCATCAACGCCGTGCGGTGATCGGTTAGGGCGGCCTTTGTGTCGACAAGCTCTCTGGTTAGGGCTTCGAACCTTACATCGACAGATTCGCTCATGGTTTTGAATTGGCCTTCAAAGCTCTCGATCTTTTCCTTCATCTCCCGATTGGCCATGGCTTTCTTCTCTTCTCTTCGCTCTTTGCTTCGAGGGCTCGTGTTTGAATATTTTTTTTTTTTTTGAAGTTTCGACTAATCCCAAGAAAGAAAATTAATCGAACGAAAATATATATATTTTTTTTTTGAATCAAACGAAAAAGAAAAACAGGAGAAAGAAAAGAATGGGAAAGAAAAAGAATGGGGAAGAAAAAAGACACACGATCTAATCAACTCTCAATGAAAGCACCAATGATGAAGATCGCGTGTCCCGACTGCCGATAAGCCGCTAGCCCGCGCCTTGAATCGCCGATAGGTGCTTCTCGAGCCACAACCACGCCTCTTGAAACGAATAAAATTGCAATAGAATTTTGGTGGAAAACTAAAGCAAAGTGTTTGAACAAAAGTTCAGAATTTTCTACTACTAACTAAGACTATTCAAGATTCAATTCATCATTCTATTCTTCTAATTATGAAGAGTACATGGGGTATTTATAGGTGCAAAGTAAATCTAATTCTAATCTAACTAGATCTCCTAATTCATGCAATAAAATAAATCCTAATGCTAGTAAATCTCCTAATATCTTCTACTACTAATAAATAAAAGCAATAAGGAAAGTAAATATACTAGAGTCCTAATTAACTTGATCTTCAAATCTCTTCCTTTGCTTGCACTCCAAGTCGCCCTCAAGACCCCTAGCCGCCCTCTTGGATGCCCATCGCCCGCGCCACCTTGCCCTAGTCCTCGAGGACTAGGGTCGTGTCTCCTATGGCCGTCTATCCTCTTGCCTCGAGGAGTAAGGTATCGAGCCTTGTGTACGCTATTCCTATTCCTTGAAGGATAATGCTTCAAGCCCATATCCACTATTCCTATTCCTACTAGGAATATGTTCCTGGTTACGTTTCCTGATCTTTCGAGGATTACTCCCGTCACCGATCTCCCACGCGTGTTCCGACACTCAACTGCTTTTCCTATTCCTGCGAGGATTAGTATTCGTGCTTTGCCTATTCCTACGAGGATTAGGCTTGCAACTCCAGTCTTGACTTGTGCCTCGCGCGTGTCGCCTTGCGCCCCTGCGCTCTGTTCGCCTATCGCGCCCAATGCCCGCGCATCGCCCATTGCTGGATGCGCGCCCGTCCATCCGCAGCAACCCCCCTCGCGCGCTATCCACCCAACAACCTCCCTCTGCACGCCACTTCGCGTAACCACCAAGCGCCATGCGCGTCTACGACAATGCGCGTGTGCGCGCCCTTCTTGAATGCGCCCTTTCTTGCGCCCGAACGTCGTATGCCTATGGACCATCTTCTCACGTGCCTTTGCGCACCTCCATGCGCGACCTCACATACGAGCTCGTACCCGTCTCTTAGGCCATGCATGCATCGTTTTGGCTCTTTTTCCAGCCTCATCGGGTTGTCTCGGCTCTTGGCCCTTCTTGTCGTCGGGCCTCGAAACCCACTTCCGTATCACCCGTGCCTCGCGCGTCCTCACCACCCGCGCGATTGTTGCGCACGCCCTATCCTTCCGCGCTAATCTCGTGCCTGCCTGCCCACTTGCGCGTGTCCCAGCCACTGCCTTGGCACGCATCGCCTACGGCGCCCCCGCGTACACCCGCGCACCCGTCCATCTTGCGCCCGCGTACTCTCCGCCAAAGCCGCGTGCGCGGCTTGTTCGCCCACTCGTGTGCATCAAGTGCCGATGCACACCTTTTGCCTTTTAGCTCCTCACTAGACTCGCCAGTCCCTAACTCCACTTCTGTATCATTCCCCTCCTCTTCAAGACCTTCTTTGTCCCCCAAGGATTAGAAAGTTCAGCTTCCTAACTTGACCATCCTCATCATCCTTATCAGGTGACTCGCCTGGATCCTCAGTCCTCAACTTGACCCTCTTACTTGACCTCCCGAACTCCATAGTTCCTTTCCAGTAATCAGTTGTGATTGGACCAAGAGTCTCCAACCATTGACATCCAAGTACTATATCAGTCGCCTTCAATGGCAAGGCATATAGATCCACCCTTATCTTTTGACCTTGAGCTTCCATCTTTACACCTTTGAAGAGAATATCCCCTCTTAGTGTTTCCCCGTTTGCTACTTTGACTCCAAAAGGCTTAACCTTTGTGAATGGAATCTCAATCTCCTTGGACAGCTCCTCATCAATAAAGTTCAGCGTAGATCCACTATCAACCAATACTTCCACCAATTTTCCTCTCACTTCAGCCGTAAATGTGATCATCTTCAGACCACGTTTCTTGCTTTTGACCATATGCAACAAGGACTCCTCTGGTGGTTTTTCCTCCTCACAACCTTCCTCAATTTCCAACAAAAATATTTCCTTACCCTTGCACTTGTGGCCTGGTGTGAATTTTTCGTTGCACGAATAACAAAGGCCTTTTTCTCGTCGTCATTGCATCTCTTCATCAGTAAGTCGCCGTATATTGCTCGTCGTTCGAACGGCCACGCCCAATGGCTTGCTTTCGGCTCGCGCCGTTTGCTCCTCGGTCGCTGCGTTCGTGCGCTTGGTCTCCGTGCGCACGTCGCTCGGCCTGGCCTTGCGTACTTCCATCAGATGATCCTCATGTAGTCTCGCCGACTCCATGGCTGCTCGCATCGATCCTGGCCTATCCAACCTCACCTCTGCCGCTAGTTCAGCCTTAAATCCGCCCACAAACGTTCCTACCAGCGCACTCTCGGGCCAATCCCGCACCCTACTAGCAATGCGCTCGAATTCCTTTTGATACTCCCTTAGACTTCCCACTTGCTTAATTTTAGACAAAGCCTCATTGTAATCGTGGTAGTCACTTGAGCCGAACCTTGTGATGAGCTATTTTTCGAAATCCCTCCAACGCATGTATTCACCATGGTTCTTGTGCATCACCCATTGCCACCATACGTTTGCTTCTCCATCCAGATGATAAGCAGCAATTTGAACTCTTTCGTACCTTGGCACATCATTGATCTCAGAAAATTGCACGACTCGACTCAACCATGCGTCTGGATCTGTCCCTGTGAACGTGGGCATGATAATTTTCGGTCGCGTACTTGCCCGTTCGTCCAGTTGTTCATCGCGCTCGTGGCGTCGGTTATCACAGTGTGGCCTGCGCCTGTCGTGTGTCGCATGCGACGCGTACGATGCGTGCGATCGCCAGTCGTCGTCCTCTTCTTTGCGCCTTCGGTCATGATGCGCGCGTCCGTCATGTCGTCGCCGATCGTCATGGTGGTGGTCCGCACGCGATGCATGTTCATGCACCGTGGACCTTGACCCGTGACGCCTCCTTGGCCTTGTGTTCATGCGCATTAGCTGCCCGGCCAAGTCCTGGACCATAAGTTTGATCCTTCCCAAGTTCTCGTTGGTAGCATGTTGACCATCGCCGATGATTTTCATGTTGTCTTCCAACGCTTGAATTCTCTCACGGTTTGACATCATAAATCTCTTTTTTTTTTAACTCAAAGAATTCAAAAATAAAAAGGGAAAAAATCGAAAAAATTCGAATCCCAACAAGACTAAAAAAAAATCGAACCAAAAAGAAATTCGGCCCCTCAACAAAAGGTAATAACCGAACAAAAATCAAACAAAGGACTAACAAGATGACACTTTTTTTCTTTAGACACGTAAATAATGAAAAATTCGAACAAAAATTCGAAAATTTCGACCCAAAAAAGAAAAGAAATTCGGCCCCTCAGCAAAAGGCAAACCGAAAAAAAAAGATAAGATAGATAAAAACACGATCAGCACCTCTCAATGAAAGCACCAATGATGAAAAGTGATCGTGTCTTTATCTATACGGTTGTGAACAAACGGCGCACTCGGGCCTTCGTTTATCCACGATAGGTGTATCTAACAGACGCACTACGACCTTCTTCTAGATACCGTGACTTCAAGACGCTCTAATGGCCTTCTCTCCGACACTGTATGTAAACACGCACTAACGGCCTTGTTTAAACACACGTTAAGAACATCAGTTCCCCCTCAAGATTGGCTCACCGATTCAATACTTCATTCAACATCTAAAATATGATGAGGTACATGGGGTATTTATAGTTGCAAAATAAATCTAAGCCTTACTGATATAGCCCTATTGTCGCGGTCCGGTTCAGCTAGAGGTTGCTCGACTAAAGGCTGCAGACGACCCCACTAGGTCGAGACAAGCGATGTCGACTCGGCCCATCAGCTACTCAGAAATCGTCAAACCGGTCATGGTACCTAGTCGACCTCGTAGAGTCGACCGTACACAAGACGACCTCACTCATGATGACGAGCAGGCGTTCTCATAACCCTCGAATACTCGTATAACTACAAATCGACTCAACAAGGTTATAAGTCGACTTATAAGGACCTCCAGCGACTCGATGAGCAGATGCGACACATGGAAGGCTCCTAGGTACAAGCTTATACAGGATAAGAAGGAATCTAGATGCTGACTCAAGAGTAAGCAGAATGCGAACCGACCAGGGCATTTTGGGTACTTCATGTAAGTCGGCCAGGGCATTTTTGGGACTTCAAAGTAAGTGTTTCTACTCCTATATAAAGGAGCTGAGGTAAACCTAAACCCTAACCATTATTCTCATTCAATATTCAGTTGTTGCTCCCCCTGAGCAGAGCTCTCTCTCTTTCTTCACTTACTGACTTGAGCGTCGGAGGCTCTTCACCGGAAAACACTTCCGGTATTGAGTTCTTGTAGGTGTTCGCTGCGGTCCACGGACGATTTGGAGACGATTCGAACAGACCGGAGCTCATTTCCACCGGTTCACTCCAGATCTAGGAGGAGACCCATCACTAACTATACTAGATCTCCTAAATCTTGCAAGAATAGAAATCCTAACACTAGAAAGCAATAAAATCCTAAACCTACCAAATAACTAATGCTTGGCTTGCACACCAAGCAATTCTAGAATGCTCCCTAATAAAAACCTCCCCACGCCCAACTCTCGGCCGCCTTCCAATCCTCACACGTCCCACGCGTATGCGCGTGCCGCCCGTCCGCTTTGCCTAATCCTCAGTGCCTTAGGACTTGCGCGCCCCTATCGCACGCGCGCGCATGCGCGTGCGCCCAGCCTGCGCCGCCCTTCCCTTGCGCGTGCGCCCAACTCCCATCGCCTATGCCTACCGCGAATAGGCATGCGCCCGCGTTACCCATACTCGCGCGCTCGCTGCGCGCCTCGTTGCCGCTACCCGTGCCTCGCGCGTCCTTACCACCCGCGCGATTGTTGCGCACGCCCGATCCTTCCGCGCTAATCTCGCGCCTGCCTGCCCACTTGCGCGTGTCCCAGCCACTGCCCTGGCCCGCATCGCCTACGGCGCCCCAGCGTACACCCGCGCACCCGTCCATCTTGCGCCCGCGTACTCTCCACCAAACCCGCGTGCGCGGCTTGTTTGCCCACTCGTGTGCATCAAGGGCCGATGCACACCTTTTACCTTTTAGCTCCTCACTAGACTCGCCGGTCCCTAACTCCACTTCCATATCACGCGCCCAACGCGCGTAGGCAGCCCAGCAGCGTGCGCAGGCAGCCTGATGCGGAAGTGGGTTTTGACCCCCGAAGATGAGAGGGTCCGAAGACCGATACTATCCGAGAAGGCCGGGCAAAAGGCCGTAGCAAGGCTTGCATTGTCTAGGAGACGTGCACGAGCACGTATACGAGGGTACCGACGTGCACAATGGTATAGGAGGTCGAGAAAGAAGCTCAAGAGTTTGAGGCTGGAAGGCTCGAGCGACGCGGTCGAATGGCGCAAGGTGTGTGCGAGGAAGCGACGCGCACGACGCTTGGAGGCTATGGTCTCGGTCGTTTACTTTGCGAGGGAGACGATCGGTGCGCGAGGGGTGGATGTTGGGTGGACAGCGCGCACGTGGGACGACCGTGATACGGAAGTGGTCATCAACCCTGGTGAGTCCGACAATGATGATGGCGATGGTCTTGATATTTGGTTGGAAAATATTTTGGAGGAGCCATCTAGTCCTATTTGCCGGCCATCATGTGTATGAGATTGGCCAAAAGGTTGTGGCCCAAAGCTGAAGTCGAAGTTAAGGAAACGGACGGCCAAGAGGCGACGTAAAGCAAAGGCTCGAAAAGCAAGTCAATGTAGGTGCGAGCCTTGTGCAAGGAAAAGGCGAGTTCGCAAGATGGTGGCTCGAAGGGGAGGTAAGAGTAGAATGGAGGATGGTTGGATTTGGAGAGTTGGTGATTGTATTGGGTTGGATGGATGGGATCCATGGCCGTCGGGAGAGCTTAAGGAATCGGGCAAGCACTTGGAGTCGGTTGGCGACAAGGGTGCGAGCACGAACAAAGAACGCGCATCGTACCTTGATGCGCGTAATGGGTCGAGGGGTCGAATTGGTGCACGGGTGATAGGCGTCGACGCGAGCAACGCACGATGGTGCGCATCGGAAGGATCGGTCACAGAGATTGGCAGCACGCGGACGGCAGCGGGCGTACGCAGGTGCGTGATAGGCGATCAGGCCACGGGGACGGCTGCGACGCGCAGTGCAGCGGGTGCACGGGGGCGCGCAGTAGAGGATCGGGACGCTGGGGCGCTGGAGGCAATGCGCGAGGCACGGGACGACAGCGCGAGCGGCACGGGCATGAGAGAAGTGCGCGGCACTTGCGGGAGTGGCGAGGACGCGCGGGATGGAGGCAGCAGCGACGATAGGTGCGCGACAGCGCGCGAGTACGGGGCAAGCGCGGGCGACCCAATCCTAACGGGCGTAGGAGTGCTGGGTGCGAGGTGCCACACGCGAACGGAAGGCGGCGCAGGTGAAGTGCGCACAATACCGCGCGCGTGTACAGAGGGCGCGAGCGAAGCCGTGACCGACGAGGATTAGGTCTCGCGGGCGGCGGGCACGCATAGAAAGGGCCGAGAGTTTTGAACATGTGGGATTTTAGGGACATTCTAGATTTACTTGGTGTGCAAGCCAAGCATTAGTTATTTGGTAGCTTTAGGATTTTATTGCTTTCTACAGTTAGGATTTATTTTATTGCATAGAATAGGAGATCTAGATCTATTAGGCTTAGATTTATTTGGCATCTATAAATACCCATGTACCTCTTCACAAATAAACATGTTGAGTCTTGGAATTGATGAGTGAATCTCATAGGGGGAACTTGTAGTTCTTACGTATGTTTAAACAAGGCCGTTAGTGCGTGTTTACATACAGTGTCGGAGAGAAGGCCGTTAGAGCGTCTTGAAGTCACGGTATCTAGGAGAAGGCCGTAGTGCGTCTGTTAGATACACCTATCGTGGATAAACGAAGGCCCTGAGTGCGCCGTTTGTTCACACCCAACGTTAGATAAACACGTCGATCAGCGGGTTCCTTCATCATTGGTGCTTTCATTGAGAGGGTTTCATTGAGAGGGTCACATTGAGAGGTGCTAATCGTGTTTTTTATCTATCCTATCTTTTATTTTTTTGGGTTTGCCTTTTGCTGAGGGGCCGAATTTCTCTTTATTTTTTGTTGGGATTCGAATTTTTTGTTTAAATTTTCCCTTGTATTTTTCGAAAGTCTTAAAAAAAAAGTGTCATCTTGTTAGTCCTTTGTTTGATTTTTGTTCGGTTATTACCTTTTGTTGAGGGGCCGAATTTCTCTTTTGGTTCGATTTTTTTGAGTCTTGTTGGGGGTTCGAATTTTTCGAATTTTTCCTTATTATTTTCGAATTTTTTTAGAGTAAAAAAAAAATATGTCTTACCCACCATTGGATGAGTTGGATTGGGAAGATCTGGAGATGTTGGAAGGTTTGGAAAGAGAGCTCACACCATGGGAGAAAACATATCTTGATGAGCTTCATGAGCGAAGGAATATTGAAGAGTATGAGCGTCAACTCATGGAAGCCCGAAAAGCAATGGTGATTGATGCACATGACCACGAAGACGAAGGGGAGCTCAATTTTTTTATCCTTGAGGACAAGGAAAGTCTCAAAGAGGAGGGGAATGATACGGAAGTAGTCATCAACCCCGGTGAGTCCGACAATGATGATGGCGATGGTCTTGATATTTGGTTGGAAAATATGTTGGAGGAGCCATCTAGTCCTATTTACCGGCCATCATGTGTACGAGATTGGCCAAAAGGTTGTGGCCCAAAGCTGAAGTCGAAGTTAAGAAAACGGACGGCCAAGAGGCGACGTAAAGCAAAGGCTCAAAAAGCAAGTCAATGTAGGTGCGAGCCTTGTGCAAGGAAAAGGCGAGTTCGCAAGATGGTGGCACGAAGGGGAGGTAAGAGTAGAATGGAGGATGGTTGGATTTGGAGAGCTGGTGATTGTATTGGGTTGGATGGATGGATCCATGGCCGTCGGGAGAGCTTAAGGAATCGGGCAAGCACTTGGAGTCGGTTGGCGACAAGGGTGCGAGCACGAACAAAGAACGCGCATCGTACCTTGATGCGCGTAATGGGTCGAGGGGTCGAATTGGTGCACGGGTGAGAGGCGTCGACGCGAGCAACGCACGATGGTGCGCATTGGAAGGATCAGTCACAGAGATTGGCAGCACGCGGACGGCAGCGGGCATACGCAGGTGCGTGATAGGCGATCAGGCCACGGGGTCGGCTGGGACGCGCAGTGCAGCGGGTGCACGGGGGCGCGCGGTAGAGGATCGGGACGCTAGGGAGCTAGAGGCAACGCGCGAGGCACGGGACGACAGCGCGAGCGGCACGGGCATGAGAGACGTGCGCGGAACTCACGGGAGTGGCGAGGACGCGTGGGATGGAGGCAGCAGCGACGATAGGCGCGCGACAGCGCGCGAGTACGGGGCAAGCGCGGGCGACCCAATCCTAACGGGCGTAGGAGTGCTGGGTGCGAGGTGCCACACGCGAACGGAAGGCGGCGCAGGTGAAGTGCGTGCAATACCGCGCGCGTGTAAGGAGGGCGCGAGCGAAGCCGCGACCGACGAGGATTAGGTCTCGCGGGCGGCGCGCACGCGTAGAAAGGGCCAAGAGTTTTGAACTTGTGGGATTTTAGGGACATTCTAGATTTGCTTGGTGTGCAAGCCAAGCATTAGTTATTTGGTAGCTTTAGGATTTTATTGCTTTCTAGAGTAAGGAATTATTTTATTGCATAGAATAGGAGATCTAGATCTATTAGACTCAGATTTATTTGGCATCTATAAATACCCATGTACCTCTTCATTAATAAACATGTTGAGTCTTGGAATTGATGAGTGAATCTCATAGGGGGAACTTGTAGTTCTTACGTATGTTTAAACAAGGCCGTTAGTGCGTGTTTACATACAGTGTCGGAGAGAAGGCCGTTAGAGCGTCTTGAAGTCACGGTATCTAGGAGAAGGCCGTAGTGCGTCTGTTAGATACACCTATCGTGGATAAACGAAGGCCCTGAGTGCGCCGTTTGTTCACACCCAACGTTAGATAAACACATCGATCAGCGGGTTCCTTCATCAGACCGCAAGGAAGGGCGCAAACACGTGCATTGGCGTGGACGTACACGGGCGGGACCACGCCTCGAAAGGAAGCGCTATTGGAGGTTTTGGGATGCTTCTAGAAGGGTTAGAACCTGGTGGGGATGGCAAAGAAACCAGGTGGCTCGACGGAATGGAAAGCACGCGAGTTGGGTGCCCAA
>CACSLK010034108.1:797374-807374 GCA_902706635.1 Striga hermonthica | reverse complement strand
GAAAAAAAATAAGGGAAAATTCGAAAATATTCGAACCCCACAAACCAAAAAATAAAGAGAAATTCGGCCCCTCAGCAAAAGGCAAATCGAAAAAAAAAAAAGAAAAGATAGGATAAATAAAAACACGATCAGCACCTCTTAATGAACCCTCTCAACGAGAGCACCAATGATGAATGAAGTCGCTGATCGGTGTTGTTATTTATATGTTGGGTGTGAACAAACGGCGCACTCAGGGCCTTCGTTTATCCACGATAGGTGTATCTAACAGACGCACTACGGCCTTCTCCTAGATACCGTGACTTCAAGACGCTCTAACGGCCTTCTCTCCGACACTGTATGTAAACACGCACTGACGGCCTTGTTTAAACACACGTAAAGAACTACAAGTTCCCCCTATGAGATTCACTCATCAATTCCAAGACTCAACATGTTTATAAATGAAGAGGTACATGGGTACTTATAGGTGCAGAAATAAATCTAAGCCTAATAGATCTAGATCTCCTATTCTATGCAATAAAATAAATCCTAACTCTAGAAAGCAATAAAATCCTAAAGCTACCAAATAACTAATGCTTGGCTTGCACACCAAGCAATTCTAGAATGCTCCCTAAATCTCCAAATTTCAAAACTCTCGGTCGCCCCATCGCACCGCCTTCCTTCCGTGCGCGCCGACTCTCGGCTTTTCTATTCCTCGGCGCGCGAGGCATCGCGCGCCTCGTGTGCTCTGTACGCGCACGCCGTTGCGCGACCCCAGTCCGCGCCGCCTGACCCCTGCGCGTGCGTCCCCTCGCGTGCTTCGCCTAATCCTGCCCTGCCTAGGACACCCGCGCCTGTGCTGCACTCGTGCGCTATCGCGCGCACCTCATCGCTGCTGCCATCCTCCCGCGCGTACGTGCCGTCGCCCGCTACTCCTTTGTCTACGCGGTCGCGGTCCGCACCTCCCAGCGCATCACCTGTCTCGCCTAAGCCTACACGGCTTAGGCCTTCGCCCGTGTCCTCGCCATTCGCGCGCCCAACACGCTTCGCCTGTTCTCCGCGTGACGTCCGCGCGTCTCGGTTACCGTCCACGCTCCAATCACCTACGGTGCTCCCTACCGCGTCCGCTACTCCGCGCGTCGCTTCCCTCGCCCGCGGGCTCCAATCTCCTCCTGCGCATCCCCGTGCGCCCGCTGCGTTGCACGTACCTTCTCTGCCATCGGACTGCTCACCCGTGCGCCTATCGCACCCCGTCGTTACGTCACCGAATGCCAACGCGTCCCAGTCGACGTCCGTGACTCGCCCGCCAACCGAACTCCCACGTACATCGTCCTGCTCCGTCCATCCACGCGCATCATGGGCCGATGCGCGCCATTCACCCATTAGCCGATCGCCGTCGCCCTTCTCGTCGCTGATCGTCACCGTTGGTTCGGGCCATGGGTCCCAACCCTTCATCCTTACACAATCTTCCGCCGGTATCCACCACCCTTCTTCAACCCATCTCAAACCACGCCTTTTAGCCTCCTTCTTTTGAGCTCGTCTCTTCCTAGTGCACGGTCCACAACATTAGCTTGCTTTTCGAGCCTTTGCTTTGCGTCGTCTCTTGGCCGTCCGTTTCCCTACCTTTGACTTCATCTTTGGGCCACAACCTTTTGGCCAATATCGTATACATAATGGCCGGTAAATCGGACTTGATGGCTCTTCCAACATGTTCTCCAGCCAAATATCGAGTCCATCGCCATCATCATCGTCGGACTTACCGGGGTTGATGACCACTTCCGTAGCACGCGCAGACAGCGCCCAGCGTGCCCAGCGCGCGCGCAGACAGCACACAGCGCGCGCCTAGCCAGCGTGATGCGGAAGTGGCTAGGCAGCTCAAGAACGCCGCCAGTCGGGCCTACCATGCACGCAAGAGGCAAGCGCGAGTAACGGCAGAAATGCGCGCACTTGAGCATAGTGCGCGCGAGGGTTGCGAAAAGGGCGTGGCCATGGGCGAGAATGATCGCACACACACGGCGAGCAGGCAATGGCTGGCCAGCGGGTGCGCAGCGAAGCAGCACACGGGCACGGGTGGACAGGACGCACGGGCCGCGGGTGACGGGAGTGCGCGCGCAGAAGGACCGCGCAGCGGGACGACACGCGCGAACGAACCCTCAGTCCTTGAGGAATGCGGACAAACGGGCGGAGGGCACGCGCGCGCTGAGGCGGCGGGTAGCAATGGCGTGCGCGGCACGCCGGATGGGTGACACGCGCGCGAGAAGGACGGAGCCCTAGTCCTCGAGGACTAGGGCAAGGGAGAGGGCGGCAACCGACCTAAGGCGTGCGTGCGCGGGAGTATGAGAGAGAGAGAATTGCTTGGAGTGCACACCAAGAGATCTAGTTTCCTTCTAGTATTATATTTTCTAGCTTGTTTAGGATTTCTAATATTTTCTTGCTTTATTAGTTCCCTAGGTAGATTAGGCTTAGATCTATTTGGTGCCTATATAAAGGACCATCCCTTCATGTTATTTTCATCATCCAAGAATTAATAAGAACTCAAGAACTTTTGTTCATCCTCTTTGCTTTAGTTTTTCACCAAAATTCTATAGTAATTATATCGTTTAGAGGGGTGCGGTTTGTGAACCTCTAGGCAACTATCGGCGATTCAAGGCACTGGTTTGTGGCTTATCGGCAGTCGAAACACACGATCCTCATCATTGGTGCTCTCGTTGAGAGGTGTTGATCGTGTGTTTTTCTTCTACCCCTTTCCCTTTCTTTTTCTTTTCGATTTTTCTCCGTTCCCCTATCAAAAAAAAAATAAAATTCTTCAAACACGAGTCCTCGAAGCAAGGAACGCAAGCAAGAGAAGAAAGCCATGGCCAACAAAGAGATGAAGGACAAGATCGATAATCTCGATGTCCAATTTCACAGTATGAGTGAAGCTATTGAAACGTTGGGTGAAGGACTCGGCAATACCAAGTCAACGGTGCAAGATTTAATGGAAACCATGAACCGGCGATTTGATGAGATGGCGCGCACGGTTCTCGCTCTCCTGCCACCGCCGCGGCAACGCGATCAGGCGCAACAGCACGAACTCGAGCGGCCTGAAGAAGAGGATCGGCGGCGCGAGGGGCATGAGCGAGAGGACGACCTCGATCGACAGTCCCAGGCATCCACATACCGCGATCGGCGTGCACCCGATAAACCGCGCATCACGTTGTCCACATTCACAGGCAGTGATCCGGACGCATGGCTCAATAGGGCGACGCAATACTTTGAGCTCAATGAAACCGATGGTACAGATCGCGTCAGGTATGCCGCTTATTATCTCGATGGTGAGGCCAATGTATGGTGGCAATGGCTCACAAGGATTTACCACAAGCGACAGCAAATTATCACTTGGGATGTTTTTGAAAGAGAGTTGCTTACACGGTTCGGTACGTCTGACTATCATAACTACATTGAGGCTCTTACGCGCATACGGCAAACGGGCAGTCTACGCGAATACTTCAGGGAGTTCGAACGATTAGCTTGCCGCGTGCGCGACTGGCCGGAAGATGCATTAGTCGGCGCGTTTATAGGCGGGTTGAAATTTGACTTGGCTGCTGAGGTTCGGCTCGAGAGGCCCGACACCATGCATGACGCGATGGAAGTGGCCCGACGACGAGAAGATCACTTGGTTGCAACACGAAGGGGACGGGCGGACACCCGGATTCCCGATACACGTCGCACGGGTCCAAGCCAATTACCCGCAAGCGTGCGGCCTGCTTTCAATACGCGGCCAGCAGGGTCATTAGTCCGACAACTGTCGCCAGAGGAAGTCAAGCGACGACGTGAGAAGGGTCTTTGTTTTACGTGCGAGGAAAAGTTTACCCCGGGACATCAGTGCAAGCAAGCCTTTGTAATTGAGGTGGCCAACCCGGACGACAAGGAGGTTGAGGTCGAGGAGGAACCGCCTCAGGAGGACAAGATTGAGGCCTTCAGTGAGGAGCCCGAAATTTCGATGCATGCAATGGCAGGAATCAGAGGACCAAGGACGATGCGACTACCAGCATGGGTTAAAGATCGGAGAGTTATGGTGCTCGTGAACAACGGTTCGTCGCATAATTTCATCAATGATGACTTATCTCAAAAGTTGAAATTACCAATCACAAAAATCGAGCCCTTTGAGGTACGGGTAGCCAATGGAGAGAGGTTGCAATGCACTGAATCTTTTCGAAAGGTGCCAATCAAGTTCCAAGGAGTCACGGTAAAAGCTGATCTGTATGCTTTACCCCTAGTTGGACCAGACGTAGTACTGGGAGTTCAGTGGCTCGAAGGACTAGGCAAGGTGACGACCGACTATCGAACAGGAATTATGGAGTTCAACTCCGAAGGTCGTCAGGTCACCCTCAGCACCGACACTGAAAAAGGAACTAAGGAAGTAGGGTTGAAGAGCATCGAGAGAGTTTGGCGTGGTGGATGAACAGCATGCCATACATGTCCACCCTTATAGGTATGCTCACTTTCTGAAAACCGAGATCGAACGGCAGGTTGCGGAGATTCTAGAGTCAGGACTAATCAAGCACAGTAATATCCCGTTTTCTTCTCCTGTACTGTTAGCTAAAAAGAAAGATTGCACGTGGAGGTTCTGTACTGACTACCGAGCCCTAAACCCTGCAACCATCAAGGACCGGTTTCCTATTCCAAGTGTTGATGACATGCTTGATGAGTTAGCTGGGTCACGTTATTTCTCTAAGCTCGATCTGAGAGCTGGTTACCATCAGATTCGACTCCACCAAGCCGACATTCCCAAAACGGCCTTTTGCACACACCAGGGGCACTATGAGTATCTCGTCATGCCGTTCGGATTATGCAACGCCCCATCCACTTTCCAGTTCGCCATGAATTCTATCTTCAAGGAGTATCTGTGTAAGTTCGTTCTGGTATTCTTTGATGATATCCTGATCTATTCGAAGTCATGGGGCGAACATCTTGGGCATTTGAGAGTGGTGCTCGAATACTGGAGGCCAACGCGTTCCACATAAAGCCGTCCAAATGTTCTTTTGGGCAAATGACGGTTGAATATTTGGGGCACTTCATATCACACGAGGGCGTGAAGGTCGATCCACGAAAGATTGAGGCTATGGTCGATTGGCCTAAGCCAACTAGTCTCACGCAGTTGAGAGGATTCCTCGGACTCACGGGCTATTACCGAATGTTCGTAAAGGATTATGGAACCATCGCCAAGCCACTGACAGCAATGACTAAGAAAGGTGGGTTCACATGGACCGAAGCTAGCGAGGAGGCGTTTGGAAAATTGAAGGAAGCTATGACTACAACGCCAGTACTCGCCATGCCCAGGTTTGATGTCTTGTTCGAGGTACACACCGATGCGAGCGACATTGGAATTGGAGTTGTACTAGTGCAAGAGGGGCGACCCCTAGCCTATCTCAGTAAAGCACTGGGCACTACTCGATTGGGTCTGTCAGTGTACGTAAAAGAGATGCTAGCGGTTGTTGAGGTTGTACGGTGCTGGAGGCCTTATTTATTAGGTCGACGTTTTCAAATTGTTACCGATCAACAACCGCTTAAGCACCTATTGGAGCAAAGGATTGTTACCCCCGACCAGCAGAAGTTCGTGTCTAAACTCATGGGGTTTGACTTCGAGATAATCTATCGACCAGGTCGACAGAACGCAGTAGCCGACGCACTATCCCGACGAACAGACGTCGCCGAGTTGAGTGCGATCACTGGGCCTACTTGGGCCATTTGGGAAGAGATCAGGAAGGCGCAAGTAGAGGATACCCATTGCCAGGAGCTGCGCCAATCGATAGAAGCTGGTAAGACGACTGCTATCGATTACGAGTTGCATAACGATCTAGTTCTACACCGAGGCCGAGTCTATGTCCCCGATAGTGGGCAGTTGCGTGAGCAGATATTGCAGCACTTCCATGACTCTAAGGTCGGAGGCCACTCAGGTATCTATCGTACGTGGATGAGAATAGCCAACACTTTCTTCTGGCCGGGACAGCAAGGTACCGTCCGAGACTACATCGCACGATGCGACGATTGTCAGCGTACTAAGTCTGACTCGCGACGGCCAAGTGGGCTATTGCAACCACTACCAGTACCCGAGGCAATTTGGGAAGACATCACCATGGATTTCATCGAGGGGCTACCAAATTCTAATGGATTTGACGGTGTTATGGTTGTGGTGGATCGTCTCACGAAGTATGCTCACTTCATACCCATTACCCATCCTTACACCGCAAAGTCGATTGCCAGGTTATTCGTGGAGTACGTAATGAAATTGCATGGAGCACCTCGATCCATCGTTTCAGATCGAGACCGGATTTTTATGAGCAGCTTTTGGTCTGAATTCTTCAAGTTGCAAGGGACTAAATTGTCTATGAGTTCAGCCTACCATCCACAGACAGACGGACAAACGGAGGTAACCAACCGAACCCTTGAGCAGTATTTGAGGTGCTACGTCCATGAATTCCCAAAGCGGTGGGAAAACTTTTTACCATGGGCTGAGTATTGGTACAACACCACTTACCACGAGTCGACCAAGATGACGCCATTCGAGTTGGTCTATGGGCTAAAACCCCCAACATTGATCAATTATTCAGAGGGGAGTACAGTCAACGATGAGGTTGGTCGAGAACTAGAGGAACGAGATTTGATGTTACGTGAGCTGAAAAGAAATCTCGAAGGCTCAATCAATCGAACCAAAGCCTTCGCAGATGGAAAAAGGCGAGAGGAAAATTTTGTACCCGGAGAGTACGTCTATCTTAAGCTACGACCATTCAGACAGCGCACAACAGCACAGAGGGCCGCAACTAAGCTGGGCGTCCGTTATTATGGGCCATATCAGATTCTGAAACGCATTGGTCAGGTGGCTTATCGTCTGGAGCTACCAGAAAGTTCACAGATCCACCCGGTTATACATGTTTCACAGCTCAAAAGAAGTCTGGGAGAAGCACAAAAGTATTATGAGGAGCTACCAGCAACTGCAACCGATGGAAGGGCCATAATACGTCCAAGACGAGCGATCGAGTACCGAAAGGTAAAGAAAGCAGGGCGTTACCGTTGGGAAGTGCTAGTTGACTGGGAAGAATTGCCATCTGAAGAAGCCACGTGGGAAGATCTTGATGAGATGCGCGATCAGTTCCCGAATTTCATCCTTGAGGAAAAGGATTCACTTGAAGGGGACGGGAATGATGCGGAAGTGGCTAGGCAGCTCAAGAACGCCGCCAGTCGGGCCTACCATGCACGCAAGAGGCAAGCGCGAGTAATGGCAGAAATGCGCGCACTTGAGCATAGTGCACGCGAGGGTTGCGAAAATGGCGTGGCCATGGGCGAGAATGATCGCACACACACGGCGAGCATGCAATGGCTGGCCAGCGGGTGCGCGCGGTTGGGGAACGCGAGCGGAACACGGACGGCTGGCGAGGACGCGCACATAATGGGCGCAGCGAAGCAGCACGCGGGCACGGGTGGACAGGACGCACGGGCCGCGGGTGATGGGAGCGCGCGCGCAGAAGGACCGCGCAGCGAGACGACATGCGCGAACGAACCCTCAGTACTTGAGGAATGCGGACAACCGGGCGGGGGCACGCGCGCGCTGAGGCGGCGGGTAGCAATGGCGTGCGCGGCACGCCGGATGGGCGACACGCGCGCGAGAAGGACGGAGCCCTAGTCCTCGAGGACTAGGGCATGGGCGAGGGCGGCAACCGACCTAAGGGGTGCGTGCGCGGGAGTATGAGAGAGAGAGAGAGAATTGCTTGGAGTGCACACCAAGAGATCTAGTTTCCTTCTAGTATTATATTTTCTAGCTTGTTTAGGATTTCTAATATTTTCTTGCTTTATTAGTTCCCTAGGTAGATTAGGCTTAGATCTATTTGGTGCCTATATAAAGGACCATCCCCTCATGTTATTTTCATCATCCAAGAATTAATAAGAACTCAAGAACTTTTGTTCATCCTCTTTGCTTTAGTTTTTCACCAAAATTCTATAGCAATTATATCGTTTAGAGGGGTGCGGTTTGTGAACCTCTAGGCAACTATCGGCGATTCAAGGCACTGGTTTGTGGCTTATCGGCAGTCGAAACACACGATCCTCATCACAGCGGCCAGCCACCTTCCGAGCCCCATTTCCTATGTTTTGGCCCATTTTTCTCCAAATCCAAGACCTTGTGAATATTTTCAGGTGGATTAAGGATTATTTAAGCCTAATATTGCCTTAAAAGTATTTAAGGCAAGTTAATTAGCATTAGGCTTAAGTTGAGCATGTGTGCATGTGAATATTATATTCAATGTGTAAGTTTATGTCCCCCACTCACCTTGTATCTGACCAGAGCCTTTGTCCTCTTCCAAGATGCTCTGAAAACCTCCTCAAAATCCACCCAAGTCATCTCCAATGCAGCCCCAAGTCCCTAGGTGCACATGAAGTGGGAAAAGAGCACTTAAAATGTGTCTCCCATGAGCTACCTAGTGCAATCCGCCCAAGACTCCATTTAACCTCATTCTTCAGCAAGTAAACACTCTTGGACACTTAAGAATTTCACCCAAACTCAGCCATATAGAGGGATATAGCCGAGAGCCATGCATGCATGTGCCTAGGTCTGATAAAGAGGAGCACCGAGCCATCTCTTGTGCTAGCCGAGTTTTGCTGAACCAAACAAAGTTCATATCATTTCTGGGAGTATAAGGGGTTTAGAGAAGCCATCATCCCCAACCAAAGGCCACTGAGTCAAGCCACGGCCTATAGCGACCCGAGGAGACCCGAGTTAAGGGCTTGAGTCTCATTTTTGATTTTGGTGAAGGTTAGCTCATGCTATCATTTATCTTAGCTATAACATGATATTTTAAGATTTATCATGTAGAGAAATCAAGTTTTTCTCGGGTAGAATGAGAAAATCGGATTTTTGAAGCTCAAAGCCTTAAAATCGTACTTTTCGTTGCATCCATTTTAGGCTGATTTCTTGTGCTTAAAAATCCTTATAAATCATAAGTAATATGGGGTTAAAACAGTTTCTTAAAGTAAGTAAGGGTGCTCGGTCATCTAGAGCTCTATTGTTTTCGAGGAAATAAGCCTCCGAACCACATTGTTATGCATGTTTGATGAAACCCTCGTTAAAATCGTGTTAGGGCTGTGGACTATGGAACATTTATGAGTCTTTGGCCTCATGGTGAAGGCCTTAGACGTTTTTGTTGAGTATTTGGTCATATATGTATTTTTGAATCGGGAGTTGCTGCTGATTTTTACAAAAATCATCATAAATCGTGTGTTCTTCCGATGGCTGTGAAATTTGAACTGTATGACCCTCTATTGGTATTTTATGTGGTGTAAAAGTTTCAGGTCTAAATAATAACTGTAGCTTTGTCAAATGTCGATTTGAAACTCTGGGAAGGAACTTCAAAAAAATCATTAAAATTCGTATTCATGGTATTTTTGATGTGATATTTGGTGAATGTGATTATTTTGGTGTTATATGTCTTTTGTCCAAATTGTATTGAAAAATTCTAAGGATTGCCCGAAGAACTTGTAAATTCAGTTTTGCATCGTTTTTTCGTAAAAGTTGGTTGCTCAGGTTAAACTGAAGTCTTGGGTCTGCAACTCGGTGAAAACGTGTCTTTCTGGGTGTATTTTTATGTGTAAAAATTTTAAGTTAATTGGTCGAGTGCATTTAAAAAACGGTCGGGTCCATTTGGTTTACTGCCTGTCTGCTGGGCCCTGTGCACTGCTGCCAGCGCACCCGCCAGCGTGATGAAGATCGTGTGTTTCGACTGCAGATAAGCCACAAACCAGTGCCTTGAGTCGCCGATATTTGCCTAGAGGTTCACAAACCGCACCCCTCTAAACGATATAATTGCTATAGAATTTTGGTGAAAGACTAAAGCAAAGAGGATGAACAAAAGTTCTTGAGTTCTTATTAATTCTTGGATCCTGAAAATAACATGAGGGAAGGGGCCTTTATATAGGCACCAACTAGATCTAAGTCTATTCTACTTAGGGAACTAATAAAGCAATAAAATATTAAGTGTCCTAACTAATCTAG